>JARYGA010023124.1:0-40811 GCA_030545235.1 Helianthus tuberosus | reverse complement strand
TGGATACGCCGCTGGTACTTCCTATATATAAGTGTTTCTGACATGTTACTGAACTTTCGTAACACGTGCCATGCAAAAATCGTGGGTTTGCGGACTTGTGGTGAGAATGTTGAGTCTTTGTGAAACATGTTGAACGTACCGTGATGTGTGAAACTTGAGTCTTTATGTGACTGTGTGTGAAACTATATACTACGAGACTTTGTGATCTAGACTTATACGATCCTTTTCTTGGATCTTTAGATGTCTTCCCGTAAACTATCCGACTCTCTCAAGAAAGCCAGGGCCAACTCTTAGAAGAAAATGATGTCTTTCGTGGCTGATCAAATTGCTCGCATCGTGCCTAAGTTCATTACTAAGATCTAGGGTTCAAACACTCCTCCCTCCTCTGTTGACTCTAAGACGGAGAAAGTAAAGCCTACGAAGTTCAACTATAAACACTTTGTCTCTTGCAACCCTAAGCCTTTCACGGGCAGTGATGGGGTGACCGCAATGCTAGAGTGGTTCGAAATCATCGAGGTTACCTTCATTAACAGCGAGTGCCCAGAACACTTAAAGACTAGGAGTGCAACTAGCATGTTTCAAGGCAGAGCCCTGGAGTGGTGGTCCAACGAGAGAAACATCCGCTCGAATGAAGAAGCTTATGCTCTTCCATGGCTTGAGGTGCGAGAATTGGTGATGCTTGAATTTTACCCTCCCCATGAACAGCTAAAGCTTGAGGAAGAGTTTTGGCATCTCAAGCAGGTTGGAGATGACAATCTGGCTTACACTACCCATTTCAAACAACTCAGCATAACCGTGCCGCACTTGGTTTCTACTCCGAAGCGCATGATAACCAAGTACATTAATGGGTTACCTCCTGCCATGCGTGACTCGATTGAAACAGCTCAGCTCGACACTATTGAAGAAGTCTACCGCCTTGCTGCAAGTTTGAAAAACAACCGTAATCATGACAAATAGTTCGCTACCCCTGCTTCCTCGAAATCAGCGAAACAAGTTACCCAGCAGCCCAGTGGCAACAGAAACAAGAAGCGAAAGTCTCAGGGTTCTGGTGGCAATGCAATTGTCCCTGCTACAAATGCAAACCCTACAGGCAATGCTATTGTGCCTGCTGCTGCTAACCCACCGGCTCCGGAGAATAAGAAGTCGAACACCGGGGTTCATCCTAAGTGTGATGTTTGTAATTTTCATCATCCTGCTACCTCAGCTTGTCGTCTGTGTACCAATTGCAATCGCTATGGTCACACAACTCCCTACTACCGTCAAGTCAACCCGGCCCAACAAGCACCGCCAGCTCAGTAAGCCCAGCTAGCTCTCCCAGCTCCCCCGCAGAATCCCAGACCAGTCAACAATGTCCGTGCATGCTACAAGTGTGGAGACACTACTCATCTCTGTACCCAGTGTCCCCAGCTGAATCAGGAGCAACAGCCAGCCGCTCGAGGACGAGCATTCAACGTCAATGCAAACCAGGCTCGTAACAACAATGACGTCGTGAATGGTATGTTTCTTGTCAATAATCTTTACGCTTTGATACTATTTGATACTGGTGCCGACAGAAGCTTTGTGTCCGTAGAATTTGAATCTTTGTTAAACTGTGCACGCTCTAAACTACCTAAGTTGTTTTCGGTTGAGATTGCCGATGGTAAGTCTATTCTAGTTGATTCTATCCTCAGTGGTTGTTCCTTGACTCTTAATGACCACGTCTTTACTATTGATCTCATACCCATGCAATTGGGTAGTTTTGATGTCATAATCGGCATGGATTGGTTGCGTAAGAATCATGCTGAGATCGCTTGCCACGAGAAGTACGTTCGTTTACCTCTCCCGTCCGGTGATACTTTGCACGTCTATGGTGACCGACCTTCTAGAGGACTGAAGTTGATGTCACGCACTCAAGCAAATAGGTGCTTACGTAAACAGTACTTTGCCTTCTTGGCCCACGTGGTGGGACAAAAAGGGCAAGGGAAAGAACATAAGCGATGTTCTAGTAGTGTGTGATTTCCCTAACGTCTTTCCAGAAGATCTTCCTAGTCTTCCTCCCCCTCGATCTGTTGATTTCCGTATTGATCTCATACCTGGTGCGACTCCTGTCGCCAAGGCTCCTTACTGACTTGCACCTTCCGAGATGCAAGACTTATCTAGTCAACTACAGGAACTACTCGACAAAGGATTTATACGTCCAAGTACCTCTCCGTGGGGTGCTCCTGCGCTATTCGTCAAGAAGAAAGATGGTTCGTTTCGTATGTGTATCGACTACCGAGAGCTTAATAAACTCACCGTTAAGAATCGTTATCCTCTCCCTCATATCGATGATCTGTTTGACCAAATACAAGGCGCGTCCTGTTTTTCTAAAATCGACCTTCGATCTGGTTATCATCAACTCCTTGTTCTCGAAGAAGATATCCCCAAAACTGCGTTTCGCACTCGTTATGGGCACTACGAGTTCGTAGTTATGCCTTTTAGCTTGACCAACGCACCCTCCGTGTTCATGGATCTTATGAATCGTGTTTGTAAACCTTACTTGGATCGTTTTGTGATAGTCTTTATTGATGATATCCTTATTTATTCGAAAACTAGAGCTGATCAGGAACGTCATTTACGCTTGATGCTAGAACTTTTACGTGGTGAATGCTTATACGCTAAATTTACTAAGTGTGAGTTTTGGATTGATGAAGTACAATTTCTAGGGCACCTTGTCAGTAAACAAGGTATTCATGTTGACCCTTCTAAAATCAAAGCTGTGAAGAATTGGAGTACGCCTAAATCTGCATCTGAGATTCGTCCTTCTTAGGATTGGCGGGTTATTGCCGTCGATTCATCTCGGACTTTTCAAAGATCGCCGTTCCTCTTACTTCTTTGACTCAGAAAGAGAAACCTTTTGCTTGGGGTCCCGAGCAATAGGAATCTTTTCAAACTCTGAAGAATCTTCTTTGTAATGCTCCTGTTCTTACTCTCCTTGATGGGAATGATGATTTTGTGGTATATTGTGATGCCTTGAACCATGGCTTGGGCTGTGTGCTCATGCAGCAGGAGAAGGTTATTGCTTATGCCTCCCGCCAACTCAAAATACATGAGAAAAAACTATACTATTCACGATCTGGAGCTTGGTGTGTCACACCCTGACTTTTGCGGAAGCGTGATTATGTGTGACTTGCTTAATATCATTGCATTCAACCATAACAAACATCTATATGATAAAACCATGATGTTCATCCATAATTAAGTTTTTAAAACATTACAACCATCATTGTTTAACCACAAACCAAGACTTCAAGTTTAAAGTACATAACAACCCAAGTTTTAAGTTCCAAACTGGACTTAACAAAAGACACTACTAAAGGCTAGGCTTTGAACTATGTATCTTATCCAAGATAAGATACACAATCCAAACCCTTCGACACTAGATGACATCTTTTATTTGGAAGACACAACTTGTAAAACTTCAGCGCCCGCCAGATCCATTTCAGTTCCCTGAAATACATGTAGTTTGAAAACATCAACAAAAGTTGAGCGAGTTCATGTGTTTTGTATGTGAGCTCGTAATAAACTTGTAAACATTGTATGTATGTATTTGTAAACCCCAGTATGAAAGCAACAAGGAAACAGATCAATTAATGGTTTGCAAGGCCATTAATATGTGTGACGTGATGCAGGAAGGCTCAAACCTAGCGGATTTTGTACCGGGCTTCCGGCTGGAAGACATAGTCACCTCATGGGCCAAATCCCGGTCCTCATGGGTGGGGCTCGCAACACCCAAATAGATCTATCACTCATGTCCCTCGGTCCTACTATGAAGATTAATGGTCTTAAGCTTTGTACCCACCACTCACATGATCTAACAGTTCATTCCTTAGCTAACCATACCATATGTAAACGTTTGTAAACAATTTGTAACATGTACTTCACCCCCGAAGTTGTAAAACTGAAAACTGTTAAAAGAAAAGGGGGACATGAACTCACAGTATTGCGTCTCGAATCCGGTGTAACTCAAACCTGCTACTCGATCACACGACTTCCTACAAATGTGCTAAGGTGTATTAGACGGATGGGTCGTGCCTTGTCTTTAGTCTTAATTAGTATCTTTGAGTTACATTTCTTTATGTCTTAATATTATCCCAAAGTATATAATTATTTGTTAAAATAATAAATATTTTAAATTAAATTATATTTATTAAATTTTGGAATATTAGTTAAAATAATATATTTTAACTTGACACGTTAGGTACTTATACATGTATATCTTCCACAAGGATGGGTGTATTCATACTCGTATTCTTAAACTTTTATATTTTAGCCAAGTATCGGTGGCGTATTCCGGTGTATTTATACGTACGAGAATACGTATTTTTATTGTGTTTATTAAGTATTCTTATACTTAATTTTTGTATTTATTTTTCCGGAATATTATTATCTTCAATAAAAATCTCCAATGTACATATATTCTTAAAATATATAAATATTTTAAGAAAACTTGTATAGAAAATTATTTATATTTCTTCCTTGGCAAAAATATTTATATTTTCATATAAACCTCAAAAATAATATATTTTCAAGATTAACTTGGAAAATATTTATAAATGCATTTTTTTTACCCGAAAATAATATATTCAAAATTTGTTTAAGAAAATATATATTTTCTCCAATAATAATATATTTCCTAGTAATTCAAGAAAACATATATATTTTTCTTTACTAAAAAATAATATATTTTCTTCTTATCAAAAATATGATATATTGTTGTAATAATAATAAAAATGATATTTTTGTTTTCTTGGTTTCCAAAATACCGTTTACCAAAATATACTTATGAATTTAATTCCGGAATAGTTATGTAAGTTATATTCCTTGTTCGGTTTCTTCAATTTTGGGTATAAATTGTATATTTATTTCTTGGAATTTTGATAATATTTTGTATTGTAATTTTTGGTATTTTGGTGAGTTATATTATTTCAAATCCTAAAATAATATAACTAATACACATAATATACAAGTAATCACACACATTGTGACATCTAAATATATTTTCCTAAATACTTATTTAGTCACTTTTATTTAATAAAAACCAACCTGCAATATTTATAATTTTTGTAACAAAAATTATGGAAAATTTTATATGAAAAACCATGGTTAAAAATACACTTGTAAACACTTGTTTAAAAATATTTTTCTAAGTGTTTAATTTCTAGAAAATTTTTGCCATAGTTTCCCCTTAAAAATGGAGGTTTCCATGATTTCAAAGCATATCATTCTCTTTTAAAAGGCATCACAACTCATCAACAAAGCAAACAATACTTACGAAGTGCCAAAATCATCCATTTTACATTACTTCATGAACTTGAAAATTTATAAAAATTTATAGTAATTTAGTAGAGTGTTTAGTAAGCTTAGTTACCCTTTAAAGTGTGGTTATTTGTTTAAAAACATAATTCTTGAAGATTTTAGAACTTGATTTTCTAAAAATATTTCTTCTTGAATTCTTCTTTTCATTAACATGTTTCTACACTTGATTAACCACTAAAATTGTGATTTGTTTCTTTAAGAACCATACTTATGTAAATCTCATATGTAACTTAGTTTCTTGAGAAAATCCTTTTTGGAAATCACACACTTACAAGACTTAGATTACACTTTGATCATCATCATTCAAGAAAACACTTCATACTTCAAGTTCATTGTAACATTCCCAAAATTTTTAAATTTAAAATAAAGTTATTACACGAATAGGTCATGGGTAAATTGACCGATAAAAATATAAAGTATTTTGGCGAACGTAGGAACCGTTTAATAATTATAATAATAAAAATACGTTATAATTAACCTTACTCCGTTTTTAATGAAACTTGGGTCAAAATGTAGATAAGATTATTCTCGTTCTAATGGCATATTCATCATTTTATAAAACGCCACATGTTAGAAGTTATAAGCGCCAAATGAGTGAAGCAGGTGAATTAATTATAAAAATAAAATAATAATAATAAAACCAAAATTCTAAAACTAAATGTGAAAAATGACGTGTTGCATGAAATTTATGATATGTCTACGTGTAGACACAAGAACAGGGGAATCAATTCAAACTTGCAAAACAAGTTTTCAACCTCTACTATATATATACGCATGGGGGTGATCATTGGCTTTTGCACACACCCTTCGTCCCCTCTCTACTTCCTACATATTATTTACACCCCATTTTCTTTAGTAATTCACCCCTAATACTCCAAAGCCCTGCCCTGTTTTAAGTGTTGTAACCCCTGATCACTGAGTCAATACCCTGTCCGATTGATTTAGGACCCACCAATGCATGTCAAGGCTCTGCCCGACTAGGTTCGTTGGGGTTCTGTCTCGTGTCGTAGGGATAAAAGTTGAATTGGGTTACTATACTTAATGCAAGTGCATTATATATTTTGGAGTTATACCCAAGATATAACAACTCTCCTTAAAATATTTTAGACAACCCTAAACGCTCCTAAATACACCCCATATGCGAGAAATAGGCCCGGAATACTGTCACACCCCCAAAATACACACGCGGAAACCCCGCGGGACGTGTGACGTACCGGGATCTAGCCACCAATCACATTGAACTCATAACAAGATTTTAGATAAAAACTTTCTTTCATTAACATAAAGTATTACAAAACGTTAAATGTACTTCGACGTATACAGCGGAAGCATAAATCAGTTGTTAAGTATTTCATAAACCATATGTACGAAAACCATTAGACTTGTCTTGTGATTCCATGTATCTTGACCCATGACCACTCCAGCTTCCCAGACAGCAAGTTCCAATGATATAATCCTATAGACCTGCAAGCATGCAGACAAGTGTGTCAGACGACGCTGGTGAGTTCAAAGTTTGTTAACGTGTTTAGTTACTAGTTACCAGATTAAAACGTTTCACAGATTTGATGTTATTAATCACACGCTTACCGCCGATGGCTCCAGATTATTTGCCCTACTCCCCAATGCCTCTATCAAAGCAATGGTCAAGACTGGGATCATTAGTTCACTCCTGACCTCCCCGGTGTGGTGTGAGGTTGCCAAACCTAAATAGCGCTATTAACTAATACCCCGTTGCCTCCCCGGAAACAATCGGTAGAAGGGACTTGAGTGATAGATATATGTGTGTTAACCAACAACCCAGGTTTAACATTCCAGTCAAACCCATTTACCCGACATTCCTCCCCGAAACGTTTACCAGATGTCCCTCCCCGGGACGCATGGTTGGAAAAAGAGTAGTGAACTCACTTTAGATTTGCTCAGTATGTTATGTTACATTACCCGTTCCAAGTTAGTCAACCAAACCCTACCGTGGTTACCGAAAACAGTCAGTTTCGTATACACGTAAATCTCGTATTCTCTTAGCACATTATCGAAGTAGTGAGCAAGTATAGCACATACTATCGTACAAGTTATAATAAAAATGCGGGCCATACGTTTATTCACGTTACAAGTTTATATCACCAAATAGCATATACTAACAGTTCGGTTCTCATACAAGTAAATATGAAAGTTCACAAATATGAAGTGGTCCATTAATCTAGCACATCAATACCCAATTGTGCGGTCCATGTTCCAACGAGCCCAAGGCATGTCAACACCCTGTCCGATTGATTTAGGACCCACCAACGCATGTCAAGGCTCTGCCCGACTAGGTTCGTTGGGGTTCTCTCTTGTGACGTAGGGATAAAAGTTGAATTGGGTTACTATGCTTAATGCAAGTGCATTATATATTTTGGAATTATACCCAATATATAACAACTCTCCTTAAAATATTTTAGACAACCCTAAACGCTCCTAAATACACCCCATATGCGAGAAATAGGCACGGAATACATTTGAATAAATAAAAATAAAATAAAAACAATATTTTAAGTCTGTCGCGGGGTGCGACAGACTATACCTACTTCATCGCGGGCCGCGAGCGAGTGACGGGTGGCGAAATCCCAGCCCGCCACGTGGCAGGACACGCGTCGACATCAGTGGTGACTCAGCAAACCAGCTGCCGCCTTTTTGGCCCTGGCGGGGCGTGACAGCCCGCCCTGTCTACGTCGCGGGGCGCGAGAAAGCAACCGAACAGTCCTATAAATAGAGGCCATCGGCATTCAATTGCAATTCGTTCACAAATCGATTCTCTCTCTCAAATCTGAATTGTAGAAGTAATATTCGGGCATTATACCCCCCTAATAAGTGAAGCTCTGCCTCGTTGTAAGTATTATAACCCCCGGTTACGTATTAGATACGCTGCCCGATTGATCTAGAACTCCGTAACAGCTGTCGTGGTTCTGCCCGACGTACTCGTTGGAGTTTCTGTCTCGGGGAAGGTATAACTAATGTAAAATGGGTTATTATACTAACGCATGTGCATTGTTTAATTATTAGATTATCACCAGGAAATCACAACGGAAAACCCTAAAATAGCAATGTGAGTAATCCTCTTTTTATGTAAACCTTTTTGTGAGTAATCTCCTTTTTGCAAACTGTTTTTACAAAACATTAAATATTTTACAATGTGATTAGCAGTGATTGAGTCTTTGTAATTCTTCAATTACTGCCGGTATTATGGGGTTCTGTATACATTACTTGATAATCTTCACAATTGGACAATGGGTTAGCCAATGTGTGATATGACCATAGCCACAGATTCGGTCGTGTGGCAAGTACTGAATGAGTAATTGTGTAGATAGAAACAATGTGATAGCTCTCAATACTGTGAAATAATAAAACTTGTTTTGATTAAACTGTGATTCACTCACCAGTATTTCTTGCTGATAAAATGTTTTAAACACGTGTTTCAGGTAACTTAGTGTGAAGCCAATAAAAGCCAGCTGGAGAGCACTGAATGCTTAGAAAAGTGGCTATAAAAGTTACCTAATTAAAAATGAGATTTTTTTTCAATAATTAGGGTTCATCCCTATAAATATATTATAAATAAAAGTAAGAATTTTGTTCCACTTAATTATTATAAATGGATTATAGGGAAAACTTGGGTTTTTCCCATGTGTTTGTGTTTATAAAATATGGTGGTTTACTCTGATAAAAATATTTCCTAACTACAGTCCTGATGAAACTTTCCGCTGCTAAATTGATAAACACTGATACCACCGAAACTGGCTCACGGCCGCCCGCTCCCAAGGTAGGGGTCGGGGGTGGGGATATTCATGCTTTCACATTAGGATGATCATCTTGATTTATAACATAATCATCCTCTCACTTGCTAGATCATGTGTTTAATCACAATCTAGCAAGTGTCATATGATGTTTAACATCATTAACACAAACAATCAACAAGCAAGAAGCATATAAACACTTAAACAATAGAGTTCATGATGATTTTTAGTCTTATGTTAAAGATTATCTTCTTGATCTTTAGTGTTCTTCATGATTAGTGATTTACATATAACTTTAACCAACATAACAAGATGTAAAATGGAATTAGGAGGATCTTACTACTAGCACAAGGCTAGGGATGATGTTCAAGAAGATGAAGATGATGAACTTGGTGGTTAATAGCACTTGAAAGAGGTCCTTCACTTTCCAATGGCTCCTAGCTCCTTAAACAAGCTTCTTACACCTTGTGATCACTAGAGAATGGATGGAATTGAAGTGAAAAATGGTGGTGGTGGTGGTCTTGGTTTCGGCCGAGAATGGAGAAGAGGAGAGGGAAGAGGTGAAGTGTGTTGGTGTGTTGGAGAATGAGAAGTTCATGTCTTGTGGTTAGTTATAACACCTTCCAACATAACAATATCTAGTGTGTAATATGTTCACTAAAGTGCAAGACAATATCAATTAAATAACTCAAATAAAATCAATGGTGGGGGCCACCTTGTGACCGTAAATATGAGGGGGGGGGGGGGTTTGGTTAGTTTAAAATGGATAGTTAAGTCAGTTGGTTGAAATCTAATGGTTTAGTTAGTGTATAAGTTGTTATGATGTTATATAGTGTGTTATGATGTTTGGGGACCATAACTAGCTCGGAAATGATAAAACAATGCTTCTAGTGAAAATTTGGTTTTTTGGGTAGTGTCCGATTGTTCGGTTGGTTACCGGTTCGTTAAGGTGCTAAACTATGCAGTTTAGTGTGCTTTATGTTACGTTTTGTGACAGTTTTGATTCCCGACACTTAGGAAAGTGTTCTGGACCATTTAACCATAATTCTGCATAATATTAAGTTGTCTAAAAGCTGATTTTTGCTGAATTCTGGAGAATTCTTCAGTTTATGTGCGTTTTAGGCACTTTCCGGCACTTGAACTATCAATAGGAAGGCAGTTTTATGTTCCTCACTTTCCTACACACTATACTAGTGTAACTCTTGGTTTCTGGCTCATTCTGTGTCTCAATACCATGTCTGTCTATGTACTGAACTCCGTCAGCATTTTTCTGATTTGTCTGATAACTGTGCTTACTTTGTTTCGTGCATCATTTGAATTAATGAAGTGTTGCATGCAATAATGATATGACATTATGCAATATGTGATGCACATGTATGTATATGACAATAATTAGAAAGCATTCATGTCATTTATTTAAATCAGCACAGTCATTAAAGCACTAATCATTGTTTAATCATTGTACGGATACATGAAATTTTGACAATTGTCACATTCTCCCACCATTAAGAAAATTTCGTCCTGAAATTTTAAACTGAGCTAACGGTTGTAGGGGAGTTAAGGAACAAATGCGGATATTTTGATTTCATACAGTCTTCACGCTCCCAAGTAAACTCTGGGTCGTAACGTGCGTTCCAACGAACCTTGACAAGCTTAACACTACTCCTTCGAGTCTTGTTAACTTTCCAATCAGTAACCTCAACAGGTTCTTCTGTGAAGTGGAGTGTGTCGTCTATGTGCACTTCATCCGCAGGGATGACAACTGTCTCTTGAGTTGGACTTTTCTTCAGATTAGATACATGAAATGTATGGTGAACACCGTTTAATTCCGCTGGTAACTCCAACTTGTATGCTACAATACCAACCCTTTCCAAAATTCTGAATGGTCCAATATAACGTGGGTTTAACTTACCACGCTTCCCAAAGCGTGCTACACCTTTCCAAGGTGAGACTTTTAACAAAACAATATCACCCACTTCGAATTCCAAAGGCTTTCGCCTTTGATCCACGTAACTCTTATGTTGATCATGAGCCGCCTTGATGCGCTCTCGGATCTACATGATCTTATCAGTCGTTTCTTGGACCATTTCGGGACCAACCATCTGTCTGTCACCAGCATCTGCCCAGCACAACGGTGAACGGCACTTACGGCCATAGAGGGCTTCGAACGGTGCGGCTTGAATACTCGTATGGTAGCTGTTGTTATAGAAAAACTCAACCAGAGGTAGGTGAGTATCCCAACTGCCACCTAAATCCATTACACAAGCGCACATCATATCTTCCAACGTCTGAATAGTTCTCTCGCTCTGTCCTTCAGTCTGCGGGTGAAAAGTTGTACTCAGATTCAGCTAAGAACCAAAAGCTTCTTGAAAGGATTGCCAAATCCTTGACACAAACCATCCATCTCTATCAGATATTATCGAGATAGGCACTCCATGACGTGCTTCTATCTCTCTGAGGTAAAGCTCAGCTAGCTTACCAGTGCTATCCTTTTCCCGAATCGGTATGAAGTGCACAGACTTTGTCAACCGATCTACGATTACCCAAATCATATCATGTCCTATGGGAGTTCTGGGTTACTTTGTTATGAAGTCCATAGAGATCTGCTCCCACTTCCACATGGGTATTCCAGCTGTTGTAGGAGACCTGAGGGTTTCTGATACTCGGCCTTTACCTTGGCACAAGTTAAGCACTTCCCAACATAGATGGCAACATCACTCTTAAGTCTTGGCCACCAATAGTAATCCTTCAGATCTTAGTACATCTTGTCCGATCCTGGATTGATCGAGTACCTCGATTTATGAGCTTCATCGAAAATAACCTCTCTAATACTACCAAAAAGCGGAACCGAAATGCGTCCCATAAAATACTGTGACACCCCAGGAAAATCTGGAAAACAACGCAACTTAACTAGCCTCCTCAGTAACCACGCGCTAAATTTCGGGACGAAATTCTCTTAACAGGGGGAGAATGTGACAACCCTCAAAATCCCATGTATTCCGTACAAATTATTAATGATAATTAAAGGGTCTGACGACTGTGTGGAATTACTTAACTGCTTTCTGATATCTGTGTTATGCTTACACATATTTGTTAATATGCTAAGGAATATGCTAAGGAATATGCTAAGGAATATGCAAGGAATATGCTAAGGAATACGCTAAGGAATATGCTAAGGAATATGCTAGGAATATGCTAGGAATATGCTAAGGAATATGCTAGGAATATGCTAGGAATATGCTAGGAATATGCTAGGAATATGCTAGGAATATGCTTGGAATATGCTAGGAATATGCTATATGGAAGATCTTATAAATACCACCATTCCACCAAGCTCTCTCTTCTCTCCCTCTCCTTTCCCTTGTTCGGCAGCCACCTTCCACCATACTACCACCATCATCAAGCTCTTTTTCAATCATTCCTCATACATACAAAGGTGTAAGAGGTCCAACAACGAAGCTCGGTGCTCTCGGAAGTGGAAGGACCTCCTCCATTCGCTATTAACCACCACATTTCTTCACCCGAACTTCCCTAGCCTTGAGCTAGTGGTAAGAATTTAGATCCGTTCATTCTTTATGTTATTTTAGTGGTTAATAGATGTTAGAATGATAAAAAGTTAAGAAACTTTAAAGCTCATGAACAAGTCTTGAAGATAATGTGTTAAAGTGTGGATAAAGAGAAGTTATGTGTGTAAATCATGTAGATCTTGTGTGATTATAATTATTGGTTGATTATTTGATGATTTGCTGATTAATATTAATATGTCATGTTGTTGTGGTCACTAAACTTGTTAACGGAATCGATCGAATACGATTTAGAAGGTTAAACACTGAAAATCAGAATCTGTCCAACTTTTACAGCCAACTTCAGTTGGCTGTAAACAGGTCTTAAACTCAACGAAAAATCGATATTTTGAATCTAAAATATGTTATTATGAAATACGGTTCTAATGGCACCGGAATCGTAATTTTTGGACTCCGTTTACTATTTTTAAAGTGTTAATTTGTAACAGCAACTTAAGCTGAATTTTGACAGCAATAAATGGGTGTCGTACTTTCAGTCATAACCTGAGTTTTGTGATGAATCGGACCATGAAATTGGTACAGTAGATGACAACCGATGTATTTGTAATTACCCCACTGGAATTTTGTAAATCGGACACTCGGTGAATTTTTAATAAATTGTTCCGTGGACTGTGGTCAGAAATACATAAATCTGAGTTCAGTCCCGAATATGAATTTTTATAAAATATTGGTAATGAACCGGACCCCGATATTTTTACACAATAAAATATGGAATGTTTATGACATTCTATAAAAATTTGGGAATTTTTGGAATAATCTAACTATTTTATTTAAATGTCCGAAAACAGCCGGTTTTGAGTATTAATGCTGAATTGACATAAGTTGTGACTTGCGTGTCTAAATGTCGAGTGTGCTATCTGTGAATGATTTAACATGTTATATATGTTATGTGCATTATCGTATGTTTGATTTTGAGTGGGGAATGGACGGGAAACTTAGATGGGCATAAACCGTTACAGAGATGCATGTTGTGTGATAGATACGTGTAGGAACTTTGTGTTCTATTTGAAAGCCACTAAATGACTAACTGGTAAATCATACTAGGACGTGATTGACCGACATTGACTGTTAGCTATATTGAGAATCTAACCGAGCAAACCGAGGTGAGTTCACACACTTTCTAAGGCATGGGATTCCCGGTGGTTTGGGAATGGGTTAAAGAATTAAAACTAAATCTACATATCCTCCTTGGGTAGGATATGTACGGCCATCCTCCATAGAGTGGATGCCATTATTAAACCTACGAATTCTCCTGGTGCAGAATACGTACGTTCGTCCTCCTGGTGCAGGACAACAACCTTTAAACTAGCTAGACAAAACTCTATCATGAAGTCCCTCAATTTATATCGACTTAATCGCCGAGGCCAATGGCGAGCGGGTCATTAGTTAATAGCGTTATTAGGTTTAACAAACCTCACACCGTGCCGGTAG
Source organism: Helianthus tuberosus (assembly GCA_030545235.1). Classification (NCBI taxonomy): domain Eukaryota; kingdom Viridiplantae; phylum Streptophyta; class Magnoliopsida; order Asterales; family Asteraceae; genus Helianthus; species Helianthus tuberosus. The sequence continues at coordinate 26,692 of JARYGA010023124.1, read as the reverse complement.
GACGGGCGTGTACTAATGGACTATGGCAGATTGTCAGTGATGATAGACACTGATATAGGGCACAACTTATTTGCGTAGCAGTCGATATCATACCGTCTAGTAGTTCAAACGGGGAAAGCCCCCACTAATTATGGATACGGTTTGGGTAAAGAAAAGGAATTGGATAAACATACTTTCAACTTCGGGGTAACCCCCACGGCAAATAAGCCAACGAAAGTCAAACCACGTTTTTCAGAAACAACTTAAAACCAAACAACCAAACGTGAACTCACTCAACTTTGTTGTTGACTAGTTGTTACATGCCTTACAGGTCGCTAAATGCTAGGAGCTTGCACGAGGAAGGAGTCGTTGTGGTGTACGGACGGTTATGTTCCGTGCTTATTATTTAAATCCTCATGAACTTATTAAACTTGCGTTTTGAACTTTAACTTATAAACTATGGACTTATGCTTTTGGATTTAATTTTATGCTTCCGCTATTTAAACTAAACATGGTTAACTAGCTTTGGTCACCAATCGTATTGTGGTTGGTCTTATTTACTTAATTATGATGTTCAATATGATTGGTGGCTCGATCCTGGTCACGTCACGCCTCCAAGAGGTGGTACTCCGCATGGTGGATTTTGGGGGTGTGACAAATACAAGGTTCCTTCTTAGTTAGGCTTCAACTTTTTCTCCATTCCTCGGAGATATTCAGCCTTAATGTTCTCTTTCTTAAGAGCTTCTTTTTGCGCGGCTCGAATGCGCAAAGTGAGGTCCGTCTGAATAATCATCTCTAAAGCCCGAACCTTTATGGGCTTAATCCTTTCTTTCCAACTTAAGGCGTCTGCTACCACATTCGCCTTTCCAGGATGATACTTGATTTCGCAGTCATAATCGTTTATCAACTCAACCCATCGTCGCTGTCTCATATTAAGCTCTTTATGATCAAATATGTGCTGAAGGCTCTTGTGATCCGTAAAAATAGTACATCGAGTACCATACAGATAATGTCGCCAGATCTTCAGAGCAAACACCACTGCGCCTAATTCCAAATCATGCGTGGTATAAGTCTTCTCATGGACCTTAAGTTGGCGCGAAGCATAAGTGATAACCTTCTGGCGTTGCATGAGCACGCAACCCAAACCCTGACGCGAAGCGTCGCAATATACCACGAAGTCGTCGGTGCCTTCGGGTAGGGATAGTATAGGTGCATCGCATAGCTTATTCTTGAGAAGCTGAAAGGCTTCTTCTTGTTTATCTCCCCATTCATACTTCTTGTCCTTTTGAGTAAGGGAGGTCAACGGTTGAGCTATCTTGGAAAAATTCTCAATGAACCTGCAATAATAGCCTACTAAACCAAGAAACTGTCGGATATTGGTCGGTGACTTCGGAGTTTCCCAGTTCTTGATTGCCTCGATCTTGGTGGGATCCACATGAATACCATTCTCGTTTACCACGTGACCGAGGAACTGTACTTCGCGTATCCAAAACTCGTACTTTGACAACTTAGCGTAGAGCTTCTCCTTCTTTAGCAGCTCTAGAATGGCTCTGAGGTGTTGTTCATGATCTTTTTTCGTCCGCGAATAAATCAAAATATCATCGATAAATACGATCACGAATTTATCGAGATATGGCTTGCAAACCCGATTCATCAAATCCATAAATACTGCTGGTGCATTTGTCAACCCAAACGGCATCACTAGAAACTCGTAATGTGCATAACGAGTTCTGAAGGCAGTCTTCGGTATACATTCCTCTTGAATTCGCAGCTGATGATAACCTGATCGAAGGTCGATCTTGGAATAGTAGCTTGATCCCTGAAGTTGGTCGAATAAATCATCAATCCTCGGCAAGGGATATCGATTCTTGATGGTTAACTTGTTCAGCTCCCGGTAGTCGATACACATTCGAAAGCTACCATCCTTCTTCTTGATGAAAAACACTGGAGCTCCCCAAGGCGAGAAGCTCGGCCTAAGGAATCCCTTATCCAATAACTCCTAAAGCTGCGTTGGTAACTCTTGCATCTCTGAAGGTGCAAGTCGATAAGGCGCCTTGGCTACAGGCGCGACGACTGGAACCAAGTCAATGTGGAATTTGACTTGTCGTGGAGGCAGTAATCCTAGCAAGTCTTCGGGGAAGACCTCAGGATGTTCCCTTACCACAAGGATATCTTCTAGCTTCGGCTCTTCGGCTTCCTTGTCCACAACATGAGCCAAGAAGGCAACACACCCTTTACGTAGGAACTTACGTGCCTTCAAACAACTAATAATCTGTAGAGGCGTATCATGCTTCTCTCCATGAATCACGATCGTCTCTTCATTCGCCAATGGGATGCAGATTATCTTCAAATGGCATACAATCTCAGCACGGTTGCAAGACAACCAGTCCATCCCAACTACGACATCAAAGCTTCCCAAGTCAACTGGCAGAAGGTCTATCGGAAACTCACGCTCACCAAGCTCTATAACACAACCTCTAATCACTTCATTAGCTTCTACTGGCTTCCCATTAGTTGGTTCTATTGAGTACGGGACGTCTAACTTACTTGTTATCAAACTAAGTATATTCTTAAACTCTAGAGATACGAAGCTATGATCGGCACCAGTATCAAATAGCACAGATGCAAAATGTTGATTAATAGGGAACGTACCAGTAACCACGTTCGGAACTTGGCGTGCTTCCCTAGCTCCAATGTTAAACACTCTTCCACGAGCTTGGTTATTCTTTGGGCAATCCCGCTTAAAATGCCCTACATCACCGCAACCATAACATCCTTGACCGCGTTCATTCCCATTACCACCTTGGTTGTTGTTATTATTTCCCCTACGGTTTCCATTTCCCACCTGATTTCCATTTCCATTCTTGTTTCCATTCCCTCCCTGATTATTGTTTCCTCCCTGATTTCTATTCCTATAGCCATTTCCACCACGGTTGCCATTACCATTACCATTTCCGCATTGTCCTCCATTTCCACGACCAGCTCCATACCAACACGTTTCCTTAGAATGACAATTTCTTCCACAGTTACCACACTTACTAAACCTGCACTGGCCGGCATGATGAAACTGGCATACATCACACTTTGGTAGAGTACCCATGTACCCTTTTCCTTTGTTTTTAGCACCTGAAGCGCCAGTCTGTGCCTCAGCTGGCGGATGAGCGTCTCTGCACTTGTTGGCATTGTTGTTGTTCGCCCGAGTACCTTTCTTGAAATTTGTAAATTTCCTTTTGTTTTCCCCAGAGGACTCTACATGAGTCTCTTTCTTCTTTGTTTCAGAAATCGTGAACTTGCCCAACCTGATCGCTTCTTCAGTGAGTGCCACACTCAAGTCAATCACCTTAATAATGGTTGGTGGCTTAGAAGCTGTCACCATGCTTAGAATCTGAGGTGCCAATCCCCAGATGAAACGTTCTACCCTCTTAAAATCCGGCTCTACCAAGTAAGGGACAACTCGAGACAAATCATGAAATCTCTACACATACTCAGCCACCTTTGGACCTTCCATTTTCAAGTTCCAGAATTCAGTTTCCAACTTCTGGATTTCGTCTCGGGAACAATACTTCTTACACATCAATTCCTTCAATTCATTCCACGTCAAAGCATATGCAGCAGCCTCACCCAACGTCTGAACCTGAAGGTTCCACCATGATAGAGCCTCGTCTAGAAACAGTCCAGAAATGTACGTGACTTGATGCTCTTATGCACATTTACTCATCCTTAAAACAGAATCCGTCTTTTCAACCCAGCGCACAAAGGCTACGGCACCCCTAGTGCCGTCGAAATTCAGAGGCTTGCAGTCCAAAAACTGCTTATAGGTACAACCTGTACACAAGCAACATCATTCACAGAAAACATTAGCAAAGCACACTTGGAAATGTCCAAACATATTGTAATGTGTCTTAGATGACTAAACGTTACCGTTGGGTGGGTTATTCCCTAAGGTACCCCCGCTGTGTTTGGAGCGAAGGGCCTCGTGTTGTGCGATAGCCTGTGAGATGCGCTCTTGTAATTCCGCCTCTATAGTCGGCAGAGGATTGTTGGTATTGGTGTTCCTTCACGGTGGCATCTTTCTTCTAGGAAGAAGATCGGATAGGTCAGGTCTTATTCGTTAAATAAATAAATAGTTGTCTAAAGGTCGTATGTACGTATATATAAGCAATCGTCACATCAAGCAATTATGTAACAACATAATCATAGCACAACATGTTAATCAACAAAGTGTTTAGTGAGAACATGACGATTGAGCTTTCATTAATTACCGACCACAGTTACATTGTTTACAAAGTGCATCACATCAAAAGGGGCATAGGGTCACACTAACCTTGTCCAATAAGTCTGCCAATATACAAAAAATCACATGGTCAAAAATGGTCTTCAAAAGGCTTCACAATCTCGGCTCAATAGTAGTGCTCTCACCAAAAGTAATGCATCTGCATAAGACCAAAAACCTACTATGCTGATGGTGGAGGTGGAGGAGGAGGAAAGAAAAGCAAGCTGCGAACATGCGCAAGCTCTTCCTCGAGCTCGTATACACAGCGAAGTAAGTAACTGATCTGTTGCTCGACAGTAAGGAAACGAGCATCAAAACCTGGAAAAGGTGTAAGAGCAGCAGGTGGATGTGCAAAAGGAGACAGTGATGAATGTGGAGGAACAAAAGTAGACTGACTAGGACAAGGTGGGGGACGTGGAGTCAGCTCAAGCTCCAAAACTCTACGACTTAAAACCTCAAACTGTAGCTGAAGTGACAGGAGCAACTCATCCCGTGTGTAGCCAATAAAATGGGAGGGATGATAGGGGTCTGAGATCGGCATAGAGTACGGTGGGAACCATCGGAATGGCTCGTCAAGCGGTGTAGGGTGAAGGGAGCAAATGGTGTAGTCTGAGGAATCGGTGGAAAAGCTGCTGAAGCAAAAAGATCGTAGCTCAGGGGCTGGCCCGAAGTACTTTCCCCTGGACGGGGTGCAGGGATGTCCTGAAGGAAAACAATCGGCAAATCAGTGCGGTGGACATCAGACTCTATAGGAGGGAGAGGAGCAACATCAGCGGGTGCGGATGGAGGAATAAATGGCTCAGCAAGAGGAAAATCAACCGGTGCAGGTACCGAGTCTGGAATAAGAGGTGCGACGTCAGGTAATCCAAACGGGACATGGTCAGGATCAGGAATCGGCTCAGGGTCAATAGGTGCAACATCAGGCTGAACAAGATGAATAGGAGCTAGCTCAGGGGCAGGCTCTAGATCATGTGGAGGCGTGGGGTCACGAGCAGGAGATGGTGCAGCAGATATAGCAGTGTCATCGTCGGAGTCAGTAGCAAAAAGCTGCAATCCAGCCGCCCGTAAAGCTAAAGAAGTCACAGACTCAAATGAGTCTGAAACCGAGTGCAAACTGGAATCAGAAGATATCTCAATGACAGGGATCGCAGGAGGTGGGACAGCTACAACATCCTCATCTATCTCCCCATCGCCCTGCGCGTCAACTGGGGGACCGTCTACAAAGAAATCGACATCGTCATCGAATAAGTCATCGAAAGGCCAATCCTCGGGAGGAATGACCACAAGAGGAACAGGATCGAGGATCAGAGCCACGATGTGCTCACCATCTGGGTGACCAATGATGAGGTGATCATGGACTAGAGCGGGAATGTCAAAAGGATCCTCATCAAGGAAACCATCAGCAATAGGTAAATCGTCGCCAAAGTCTGGTAGCGCGAATGGCTGGAAGTCATCCTCATCCTTGGACATCATGTCAGGATCACTCTCAGTGTCCGACGTATATATCTCTGGCGCGGGCATAACCTCGTCGTCTGAAACGACTGCCATCGGGTTGTGGGCATCAGACAACCCAATCTCTGAGGATGACATGTGTGCCTGTAACATAACAATCATAACATGTGCGCATATATTAACCATTATCACACAGTGCATGTAAACAAAACAATCATCACTTAGACATGTATTCACGTTATCCTTCATGTAACTTTTTCTATCTTTCCTAGTCTACCCCATGCAGACTAAACCACCAATGTGTCCTTGCATTCGTGTTTCTTGTCTTTCCTTTTGTAAAACGTTTGTTCCATGGATCTGGGCGTTTTATGTACGCAATGAAAAATATGTTGTAAAAATATTTTCGTGGGAGAGCCCTAGTGATTGTAGTCTAGACTCGAGAAGGAATCCTAGTTCGCTACAATCGAAGCTCTGATACCAAACAGTCACACCCTGACTTTTGCGGAAGCGTGATTATGTATGACTTGCTTAATATCATTGTATTCAACCATAACAAACATCTATATGATAAAACCATGATGTTCATCCATAATTAAGTTTTCAAAACATTACAACCATCATTGTTTAACCACAAACCAAGACTTCAAGTTTAAAGTACATAACAACCCAAGTTTTAAGTTCCAAACTGGACTTAACAAAAGACAGTACAAAAGGCTAGGCTTTGAACTATGTATCTTATCCAAGATAAGATACACAATCCAAACCCTTCGACACTGGATGACATCTTTTATTTGGAAGACACAACTTGTAAAACTTCAGCGCCTGCCAGATCCATTTCAGTTCCCTAAAATACATGTAGTTTGAAAACATCAACAAAAGTTGAGCGAGTTCATGTTTTTGTATGTGAGCTCGTAATAAACTTGTAAACATTGTATGTATGTATTTGTAAACCCCGGTATGAAAGCAACAAGGAAACAGACCAATTAATGGTTTGCAAGGCCATTAATATGTGTGATGTGATGCAGGAAGGCTCAAACCTAGCGGATTTTGTACCGGGCTTCCGGCTGGAAGACATAGTCACCTCATGGGCCAAATCCCGGTCCTCATGGGTGGGGCTTGCAACACCCAAATAGATCTATCACTCATGTCCCTCGGTCCTACTACGAGGAATAATGGTCTTCAGCGTTGTACCCACCACTCACATGATCTAATAGTTCATTCCTTAGCTAACCATACCATATGTAAACATTTGTAAACAATTTGTAACATGTACTTCACCCCCGAAGTTGTAAAATTGAAAACAGTTAAAGGAAAAGGGGGACATGAACTCACAGTTTTGCGTCTCGAATCCGGTGTAACTCAAACCTTCTACTCGATCACACGACTTCCTACAAATGTGCTAAGGTGTATTAGACGGTTGGGTCGTGCCTTGTCTTTAGTCTTAATTAGTATCTTTGAGTTACATTTCTTTATGTCTTAATATTATCCCAAAGTATTTAATTATTTGTTAAAATAATAAATATTTTAACTTAAATTATATTTATTAAATTTTGGAATATTAGTTAAAATAATATATTTTAACTTGACACATTAGGTACATATACATGTATATCTTCCACAAGGATGGGTGTATTCATACTCGTATTCTTAAACTTGTATATTTTTGCCAAGTATCGGTGGCGTATTCCGGTGTATTTATACGTACGAGAATACATATTTTTATTGTGTTTATTAAGTATTCTTATACTTAATTTTTGTATTTATTTTTCCGGAATATTATTATTTTTAATAAAAATCTCCAATGTACATATATTCTTAAAATATATAAATATTTTAAGAAAACTTGTATAGAAAATTATTTATATTTCTTTTTTGGTAAAAATATTTATATTTTCATATAAACCTCAAAAATAATATATTTTCAAGATTAACTTAGTAAATATTTATAAATTCATTTTTTACCCGAAAATAATATATTCTAAATTTGTTTAAGAAAATATATATTTTTCTTTACTCAAAAATAATATATTTTCTTCTTGTAAAAAATATGATATATTGTTGTAATAATTATAAAAATCATATTTTCGTTTTCTTGGTTTCCAAAATACCGTTTACCAAAATATACTTATTAATTTAATTCCGGAATATTTATTTAAGTTATATTCCTTGTTCGGTTTCTCCAATTTTGGGTATAAATTGTATATTTATTTCTTGGAATTTTGGTAATATTTTGTATTGTAATTTTTGGTATTTTTGTGAGTTATATTATTTCAAATCCTAAAATAATATAACTAATACACATAATATACAAGTAATCACACACATTATGACATCTAAATATAATTTCCTAAATACATATTTAGTCACTTTTATTTAATAAAAACCAACCTCCAATATTTATAATTTTTGTAACAAAAATTATGGCAAATTTTATATGAAAAATCATGGTTAAAAATACACTTGTAAACACTTGTTTAAAAATATTTTTCTAAATGTTTAATTTCTAGAAAAATTTTGCCATAGTTTCCCCTTAAAAATGGAGGTTTCCATGCTTTCAAAGCATATCATTTTCTTTTAAAAATCATCACAATTCATCAACAAAGCAAACAATACTTACCAAGTGCCAAAATCATGCATTTTACACTACTTCATGAACTTGAAAATTTAAAAAAATTTGTAGTAATTTAGTAGAGTGTTTAGTAAGCTTAGTTACCCTTTAAAGTGTGATTGTTTGTTTAAAAACATCATTCTTGAAGATTTTAGACCTTTACAACTTGTAACTTGATTTTATAAAAATATTTCTTCTTGAATTCTTCTTGTCATTAACATGTTTCTACACTTGTTTAACCACTAAAAAAGTGATTTGTTTCTTTAAGAACCATACTTATGTAAATCTCATATGTAACTTAGTTTCTTGAGAAAATCATTTTTGGAAATCACACACTTACAAGACTTATATTACACTTTGATCATCATCATTCAAGAAAACACTTCATACTTCAAGTTCATGCTTTCACATAAGGATGATCATCTTGATTTATAACATAATTATCCTCTCACTTGCTAGATCATTTGTTTAATCACAATCTAGCAAGTTTCATATGATGTTTAACATAATTAACACACACAATCAACAAGCAAGAAGCATATAAAACACTTAAACAACATAGTTCTTGATGATTTTTAGTCTTATGTTAAAGATTATATTCTTGATCTTTAGTGTTCTTCATGATTAGTGATTTACATATACTTTTAACCAACATAACAAGATGTAAAATGGGATTAGGAGGATCTTACTACTAACACAAGGCTAGGGATGATGTTCAAGAAGATGAAGATGATGAACTTGGTGGTTAATAGCACTTGAAAGAGGTCCTTCACTTTCCAATGGCTCCTAGCTCCTTAAACAAGCTTCTTACACCTTGTGATCACTAGATAATGGATGGAATTGAAGTGAAATATGGTGGTGGTGGTGGTCTTGGTTTTGGCCGAGAATGGAGGAGAGGAGAGGGAAGAGGTGAAGTGTGTTGGTGTGTTGGTGTGTTTGAGAATGAGAAGTTCATGTCTTGTGGTTAGTTATAAAACCTTCCAACATATCAATATCTAATGTGTAATATGTTCACTAAAGTTCAAGACAAGATCAATTAAATAACTCAAATAAAATCAATGGTGGGGGCCACCTTGTGACCATAAATATGAGGGGGGGGGGGGGTTTGGTTAGTTTAAAATGGATAGTTAAGTTAGTTGGTTGAAATCTAATGGTTTAGTTAGTGTATAAGTTGTTAGGATGTTATATAGCGTGTTATGATGATCAGGGACCATAACTAGCTCGAAAATGAAAAAACAATGCTTCTAGTGAAAATTTGGTGTTTCGGGTAGTGTCCGGTTGTTCGATTGGTTACCGGTTCCTTAAGGTGCTAAACTATGCAGTTTAGTGTGCTTTATGTTACCTTTTGTGACAGTTTCGATTCCCGACACTTAGGAAAGTATTCTGGACCATTTAACCATAATTCTGCATAATATAAAGTTGTCTAAAAGCTGATTTTTGCTGAATTCTGCAGAATTCTGCAGTTTATGTGAGTTTTAGGCACTTTACGGCACTTGAACTATCACTAGGAAGGCAGTTTTATGATCCTTACTTTCCTACACACTATACTAGTGTAACTCTTGGTTTCTGGCTCATTTTGTGTCTCAATACCATGTCTGTCTATGTACTGAACTCCGTCAGCATTTTTCTGATTTGTCTGATAACTGTGCTTACTTTGTTTCGTGCATCATTTGAATCAATGAAGTGTTGCATGCAATAATGATATGACATTATGCAATATGTGATGCACATGTATGTATATGACAATAATCAGAAAGCATTCATGTCATTTATTTAAATCAGCACAATCATTAAAGCACTAATCATTGTTTAATCAATGTACGGATACATGAAATTTGACAATTGTCACATGGTGAAATTGTGTTTGCGTTAAAGATTTGGCGACACTACCTATATGGAACTAAGTGTGTGGTTTTCACTGACCATAAGAGCCTACAACATATCTTTAACCAAAAGGAACTGAACATGCGACAGAGACGTTGGGTGGAATTGCTTAACGACTACGACTGCGAGATTCGCTATCATCCTGGCAAGGCGAATGTCGTGGCCGATGCTCTTAGTCGTAAGACTCATGTTAATACTATCTGCTATTTCCACATCTCTAGCGATCTTCATGCTTGTATCCATGAAGGTCAGAATTCGTCAGCTAATGAAGGTAGTCTAATCGTTGAAGTACGAGGTGCTTTGGTGGATCAACTCGAAACAAAATTTGATGGACTTCAGTACTATCTAAATCTCATCTGGGTGCCAGATCGCGACAATCTTCGTGAGCTCATTATGAATGAGGCTCACAAATCTCGATACTCTATTCATCCAGGTGCTGAAAAGATGTACCATGACTTGCGTATGACTTATTGGTGGCCTGGTATGAGAAAGGACATTGTTGCGTACGTCTCCAAATGCCTTACTTGCACAAAGGTAAAGGTTGAACATCAACGTCCTTCAGGTCTTCTTAAACAACCCGAAATCCCTCTGTGGAAATGGGATAGCATCGCTATGGACTTTATAACTAAACTACCCCGTACGCCCGCTGGTCATGCTAGTATATGGGTTATCATTGACCGTTTGACTAAATCAGCCCACTTTCTTCCCGTCCGTGAAAATTATAAAGTGGAGAAACTTGCTCGAATCTATACCGATGAAATCATATGTCGTCATGGCATACCTATTGACATAATCTCTAACTGTGATGGTCGTTTTACGTCGCGTCTTTGGCAAACTTTCCAGACCGCTATGGGTTCGCACTTAAATCTTAGTACAGCCTTTCATCCTCAGACGGATGGACAGATTGAATGTACTATCCAGACCCTAGAGGATATGCTTCATTCCTGTGTCATCGACTTTGGTGGTAATTGGGATGTACATTTACCATTGATCGAGTTCTCGTACAACAACAACTATCATTCCAGTATTCAGATGGCTCCTTTTGAAGCTTTATACGGTTGCAAGTGCCGATCTCCTCTCAGTTGGCATGAGATTGGTGACAAGCAACTTACTGGCCCTGAGATCGTTCAAGAGATGACGGATAAGATTCTTCAGATCCGTGAAAACTTGATCAAGGCTAGGAGCAGACAAAAGAGCTATGCTGATAAAAGGCGTAAGCCTTTGGAATTTGATGTTGGAGATCGAGTGTTGCTCAAGGAATCTCCCTGGAAGGGGGTAGTTCACTTTGGTAAGAAGGGAAAGCTCGCCCCTTGCTATGTGGGACCTTTCACGATACTCGAAAGGATTGTCAAGGTGGCGTACCGACTCGACCTGCCACAGGAACTTAACAATGTACATCCAGTGTTCCACGTATCTAACCTCGGGAAATGCTTAGCTAACAAGGAACTTCAGGTTCCCAGCGAAGATTGCAAATAAATGAGACTTTACACATTGTGGAGAAATCGGTAGAAATCATGGACCGAGGTATCAAGCGATTGAGGCGCAACAAGATTTCCATAGTCAAGGTTCGAGGGGAAGGAAAGCGTGGCGCATAATTCACTTGGGAACTCGAGAGTGAGATGAAGGCCAAGTATCCACAACTCTTTGAGTAGTCTTCCTGTTAGATTTCGGGGATGAAATCTCCTAAAGGAGGGGAGACTGTAACGCCCTGCATCCATGAACTTTCAACTATTGGCAAGTCTGGTCCCTATACTATTTGAGACTTAACTATGTTAGGCTATTTGTGAAACTTTGTGATACTTGAATCTTATGATACTTTAATCTTGATACTTGATACTTGACTCTTGATACTTGATTCTTGACTCTTGATACTTATGGAACGAGAAACTTTGAGACTTTGTTAAACGAGAAACTTGAAACTTAACACTTCCTAGTTAGCTTATGTAGACTCGAAACATGGAAACTTTTGTGTTAGTTATACAATCTAGTCATGTGATGATATTACACAATAATACGTAACGCAACACCTAATCTAGCTCGCAAATAGAATCGAATTCAGAAAACTAGCAAACGGGTCTCGGTTGTCCGAATGGACATCCGATCGGATGACCATCCGATCGGAAGGCCATTCGACCGAACAGCGATCCGACCCAGCACACTTGCACCACCTTATCCTCTTTGCACTATAAATACCCCTGTCACATCACCTGATGTGACAGCCTCCTCCGACCAGACGCACTCTCTCTCGTTCCAAGGAACGTTTCTTCGATTTTCAAGGGATTCTTGTAAGTTTTCTCTGTAAATCTTGTACAACTTTCATCTTTAGACACTTTCTCACTAGATTCTTCATCAAAATCATACTTTTCACCATGAAATCACTAAGATTTGGACCCCTTGAGGATGACGTCATCATGGCGGTTTGTACAATCGGCCTTGTGATGTCATTCCATCAAGATTTAGTTCAGATCTAAGAGATTTCTACACGTTTTTACTACGAATCTTTACAAAATCTAGACATTTTCAGTTGATTACATGTTTTTTCTTCAAACCTTCTTAACTTTATACTCAAATCGGTGGAATCTGGACCCAAAACAGGCCTAGGACTTGTTCCTTAGTCTGGAGTCGGCTCAATAACGGATTTCCACCGGAGAAGATGACCGGGTTACGGGTCAGACATGAAACTCCGTCAAGAACAGTCATCCGATCGGATGGGGTGATAGACAGGCTGAACTTTGGTGGGTTTCCGTTGCCTTGATACGTTACAACGTCGTCTTCGTTAAACTCAAACTTAGAAATTTTATGAAAGTTGCAAAGGAACAAGATCACAACAGTCGAATGGCCATCCGATCGAATGGTCATCCGACCGAACGACCTGTTCCCCATAGCCTTCAATACTTAAACTATTTGCATCAGAACTTTGAACTATTAAACTTACACTCGAACAGTCATCCGACCGAACGATCATCCGTCCAGATGACTCTCCGATCGAATGACTTGATCTTATACTACAACGAAAACTTCAAAAGTTTGAAACATTTTGAAACACACTATTGTCCAGATGTCCGTCCGATCGAACGAGTTCTATCTGGGCCGAATGGTCATCCAACCGGATGACCATCCGTCCGGATGACCATCCGAACAGGAAACAGACACTTTTATTCGATGATTCGCACGCTTCGACTTTCTGTTCAACGCTTACACTGTTAAACTATAATCAGGATAACTCCAGCGCTCCCTTCGATCCAAATAGTTGGTGTTGATACTTAGCTCCCACTATGAGTATACTCAATCCCTTTTTATACACTTTTGGGATGCAACATGTATTCTATAAACTTGACACTTGACACTTGAAACTTCTTTGGAAACTTACTCTATCTGCGTGAAACAGTATACTTGTGAAACTTGAGACTTATATGCTATGTGACGTTTAATCCTTGTATGTGACATGTCTTAGCAATTATGGTTATACGCATATGCTATAGGTTGTAACGCCCCGCCTGCTATTCTCTTGGGTATTGCTAAGATCAAACCTCCCATTAGACTTTGGGAAAGGCACTGAACGTTTATAGCTCCCGCTAGACTCTTGGGATTGCTATGTTAATTGCGTTGGAAATGTGTGTTACATAGTGACTGCGTTAGCTTAGCATGGTGAATCTTGTTATATGTTTCATGGCAGATACGAGTTTTTGGAACGTTTTAAACTATTATGCTATCACGTACTCAAACTTGTATACTCGCCAACATTTTTGTTGATAATATTTTATATATGTCACACGTTGATAGTAGCCAAGGAATCAAGAAACATGCTAGGATGTTGCATAGAAACACATCTTAGTAAATTAGAAACTTTTGAACTATGTTTGATGATTTGTATCTGATACTTGTGATCGTGATTGGGGATTGATGTTTAGACAAATTTTGCATGAAATTAATTAACCTATATTGAAACTAATAGTGTTATGGAAACTCTTGAGCAATCTGAACGTTTAGTGTCGCGCCCCGATGTTTCCACCATTGGTTGGGGTGTGACATACATACCATAAACTATCTAAGCATGCAGAAGCTCCATGCACATAAAGTAACAAATTAGTATAGGTGGGTCTCTAAAGCCAAGATGGCTTTGGATGGGGTCACAGACAGGTCAGTGTCAAGTCCAGGAGAATGGACAGTGGTTTGGTCAAATGTTTGGACAGATTTTTGTAACCACTGCTAAGGACCATCTCTTGTCAAATGATGATAACCAGAAGGATGCCTATTCATTTTTGGCTTAGATGGCCTTTTGTAGGCTTCATAACCATGAGGGAGCTTTTGGTATGATGGTTGACCATGTCCCATTGGAAATTTGTTTGTAGGTGATGCAACTGTTACTTGTACCTCTTTGGGAACAGAGGTTTTGTTCAACTGTTTTGTAACAGATTTTTGAACTGGGACAAAGGTCTATTTGTTTTGGAGGTTGGTTTTTGTGGACTCTCCAGTGTTTTTTGATGCATAATTTTTTCTTTTAACCTCAAAAGTTTTGAGATACACACACTATTAAGTTTGATGGTTTGTTTTTCCACAAATTGTGCAATGAGGTGCAGGCTCAATTACACTTGCTTTGTAGCATGATTCTTCTTTTCATAGAAATCACAAAACTGGTTTTTAACTTTTCTGCTATCTTCCTCTTTTCAACTTCCTTTTCAACAGAGTTTGTAACCTCTTTAGAGGAATGATTTTAGCCTTGGGTGCTTTGACACCTTCAATTGTGGAAAAATCAATTGGCTTAAAATTTTCAAGAATGTCACATTCATCATACCAGGTGGGATTGAATTGGTATTTCTCAATTTCCTCAAAAGTTGAGGACCCCTCTAGTCTTTCTAAAACAATATTTTTTCCATTTTTATCAGTGACTTTGATTTCTTGACCAACCAAGTTTGTTGGAATCACCTCAACCAAGCCAGATTCAGTTTCCGCAATGTTTTCAGAAATTTGGTCATTTTTCCTGTTGGGATTGAACCCTACAAAGGAACAGTTAATAATGCCAAAACTGGTTCAGAAAAGTGGATCCTTCATAAGCAGTTGTTTGTACATATCTTTCCCCTTGACAGTGGGTCTAACAACTGATAGACTCAAAGTACTGCTTATTACAACTGATGTTGATCTAAAGACTGATGAAGATTAAAGTGCTGAAGCTCAATCTACTGATGTGTCTCATCCACTGCTTCAACATCTGCTTCAACCCCCACTAAGCTATGGCAACTGTTTCAACCTATGCTTCATCAACAAAGGCAATATGCTGATCAACAACATGAAATTCAGCTACAGATGTTCAAAAATATGATGGAAGCTAGGTATAAAGATACTCAAGCTAATATAAAGGCCATCAAAGCTCATCTGCTCCAAACCACTAACACTTCTCCTCCTACAATTGTTTATGTAGAAAACCCTGATGATGCTAAAAAGGGGGAGAAAGGAAAGAAAGGAAAAGAAGGATTGTATCTACCACCAGATCCAATGGCTAAACTAGTTATGGAGATTCCTAAGCCAGATGGTTCAAAGAAGGTTGATGTGACTCTCAATGCCTTTGCTGAAGAAAAAGCAAAGCGAAAAGAGAAAATGGAAACAAAGGGTGATAAATGATTTGCAGAGGAGAAGAAAGTTTTTATGGCAAAGGAAGTGCAGGGTACTTCAAACAGAAGAAAGACTACCAGAAAGGTTAGCCAACCCAAAACCATACCTTCAAAAACCACTAAACAATCCTCTAAAATCCCCAAAAGTTCCTCACCTCCAACCTCGAAGCCAACAGATGTTAAGATACCTGTTGTATCAATAGTTGTTGATACTTCAGTGGTTTCAACAAATGTTGTTTCAACCACTGCCCTCATCATTTCACCAATCACCACTCAATCCACTGATACACCAAAAACAACACCACCATCACAAAAAACACCTGCCAAAAAGCAGAAGACAACAGTTAATACATCAACAGTTGTAGTGACAACAGTGGTTGAGACACCAATCGTTTCAACAGCTGTTAGTCAGTCACCCATCACTTCAAACACCTTTTCTCAAGCCATCATCCTTTCTGTTCCAAAACCACAAACAAAAACACCTTCTCCCAAAAAGGTGTATACAAGAAAAAGAAAGTTTCAGGTTCATGATGATGATATACCAGCACCTGATCCTATTTCATCTGCACCCTAACCAAACCTCCACAGTTCATTCCTCCAACATTGTTAAACCCAATCAAAGATCCAAAAATACTTGAAGGATATGATCCTGCTGATGTTATACCAGTAGCGGCCAGTTATCCATTAGAATTGCATGCAGTAAAGAATGAAATGAAACAGTTCAACACAGTGGATGACCCTTCAAAAATAAAATTCCCCTCTCTTGTTGGTTTTAGAGATCCAAACAACATGGATGAATATTTAAAACTCAAAGCTAGGCAAGCTGAAATACGAGCTAGATGTGAATGCAAAGGAGAAAGTGACAATGCCATCTCAAATCGAACGCAGTTTTATGCTCACTAAAGTCAAACAATTGGAAGATTATGCAAGAGATTTGAGTAAAGAAATGTCCAACCTGCCACCAGAAGCTGACCTGCAAAAGGAGATGAGAAAAGACCTCCTTGAATTGATCATGAGGGAAAAGTTCTACCCAGCCAAGGTTGAGCAGTTCAAAGACTGGCCACTCATTGCGCTGAAAAGTGAAGCAAACAAAATTGAAAGAATTAGAAACAATCCAGGTATGAAAAGATCAGCACCAAACTGGAGCAAATACAAAAAGGCAATTGATGATCTTACCTTGGAATACAAAAGAAAGAAGCAAGAGTTGGTTGCAGCAAAGGTTGGTACAGCCAAAGCCATAGCAAAATGGTCAAGGCAATACACTGATATGGCATATGAGAGGCTGGAAAGAAGGAGAGAGACAGATCCTAAACTTCCAAAGAAGCCAGCATACAGAGATAAAAAGGCTGATGATCCACAACAGCAGGCCCTTTCCTTGAAAACCTTGTTCACATCATCTGATACCTCCACCATTGCCTTAGATCATAAAAAGAGGAAAAACAGATGGAAAAAGAAGAGAAGGCTCAAGAAGATTATATTATGAAGATAGTCCTTCAGGAAATGATTGCAGAAAATCCTGACTCAGCTAAACTTCAAGACCTTGCTAAAGGAGTCATAAGCAGACCTCCTTCACCAAACTCATCAAAACTAAAAGCTCTCCCAAGAAACCCATTGAACTCACAAATACTAAAGTGGAAGTCTAATCAAAAGACCCATGTATTGACATTGCTCAAGTCCAGTTGTGAAGTTAAGCATATATCTAGGGAAAATGCACTAGGCCTGAGTGTAGCTGATCTCCAAGATCTCCTAGAGCTTCAACTGTGCAGGGATGAGGATGATGAAGATTCCCTGAACTTTGAATTACAATTCAAAGAGCAAATCAGGGAAATGCTGATGAGACAATAAAGATCTGAAATAATGAAGTGTTTCGGCATCATCTGTTCCAGGGGGGAGATTGTTGGGATTGAACCCTACAAAGGAACAGTTGATAAAGCCAAAACTGGTTCAGAACAGTGGATCCTTCATAAGTAGTTGTTTGTACATATCTTTCCCCTTGACAGTGGCTCTAGCAACTGATAGACTCAAAGTACTGCTCATTACAACTGCTGCTGATCTAAAGACTGATGAAGATTAAAGTGTTGAAGCTCAATCTACTGATGTGTCTCAAGTACTGCAGAAGACCAATGCACTACTTAGCATACAACAGTGGAATGAAGAATCAGTGGTTTACTTATGCATTATATGTAATCAGTAGTTTAGTTATCAGTGGTTGTATATATCAGTGGTTGTAGTTTGTTAGGAGGTTAGATGTCACTTTCATGGTGACGTCAGCCGAAGATGCTCAGTGGTTCTCTTGTACTATAAATAGAATAGTACCCTGTACTGTTCTGTTAGCTCTTTTTCTCCAAGTCAATTTTGTACGAACAATCAGTGAGCTCAGGCTGAGGGGGAGATTTGTGTATGCATGCATTTGTAATTGATCTTTGTAATAAATACAATCATTTGATTCGATGTCAAACATGTGTGCTTAAACTTTTCTTCCATTGATTGTGTTATCAAAAGTGTATTTCATTTATTCCGCTGCAATTCATCTCTGTTTTACTTTCATTTCAATTAAACTAACACAATCTAAGAAACTCAGATCCTAACATTTCCTAACTCCAATGCCAAATTTCACATTGCTTTTCATCTGCTTCTCAAGCATCAACTCATAACCATTACAAGATTCCACCCATTTTTTCAGAAGTGATTTGGGTGGTGTGACACCTGTGTCTGTAATCATTGTAAATAGTTCAAGTTATCAATGAAATAATGTTATTTGACCCCAATGTTTTTTTGTTTATGTTTGACATTTTTCATGTTTTGATTTTTGTTCAATTTCAAACTCTATATCACTTTCTGGAGAGTTATACGTAAACTGGTGCGCAAACGTAATCAGTTTAACACGACAAACACTCCGGAACATCAATATATGCTTAACATACCTTAAATAACCTTTACATAACTTAGAAATAAGTTTTGAAGGCTTTGGTATGGCAAAATCAAGTTTATTCGCTTACAAGGACTAAATTCGACAAACTGCGAAAGTATGCCGATTTGTACTGTAACGAACATTCCGAAACATGATCATAAGTTAAACATACCATAAATATCCTTTACATAGCTTAGAAATAGGCTTTGAGGGGTTCAGTGTGCTAAAATAAACTTTATGATCATTCAGGGACTAAAAGCGTCAAAAACTGAATAAGTTTGCATTTTCGCGCATAACTTACGTTCTGAATACATCCGGACATCCAAAAATTTATGTAATCATTAAAATATTTTATTTTAGTGATTGGCATGAGAAAAATCCATTCGTCGCGTAATTTGGATCGTTTTTCGCGTTCGTGCGTACTTCGTCGTAATTAAGCAAATAACGCGTCCGTACGACCAAACGAACCAACATCCGGCATATTTTTGAGCATGTTTCATGTCCACTATGTTTAGGCATCATTGTAGGGCCTTAAAGTTGGCTTAACGGGCCTCAAATGTGTCAAAAATGGGCCTAAACAACTGCAGGGACCAAAACAGCAACATCTGAAAGTTGTTGCTGAACTGTGCAGCCCAGGCGGTCCGCGTAGACCCTCCTTGGATCTTACGTGGGACGCGAACCAGCAGCAGATCTGCACAGAATCTTGTTCCAGCTGTTTCTAGCTTGTTTCAACTGAATTAGGCACTTGCAAATGGTTTTCTAACTTACTAGGGGCCATTTTTAGGTGCCCATGGTTTTGCAAAACCATGGGTACATGTGTACGGATGAGATTGAAGCTCGGTTTTCGATGAACAATCCTAACGGTTGTATGAAAACTATAAATACCCCTCATGCTTTCACTCTCAACTCACACTTGATTCTGAAATTTCTCTAAGTTGATGTGTTTATCACTTCTTACCTGAGAATATTTGGAATCAAACTTCCGTTCTTGGACCCGTTGTAAGTATTCTTTCGTTCTTTTACGCGTTTTAGCATGAAAGTCAAACTACGTTTGACTTTCTACATTGACCAGTTTATGGTCAACACGAAGTTCGTTTGAACTTCATAAGGTGAGCGTAATCATGATGGTTTTAGTCTCTTATGACTATACCTACTGATTACCACGTTATCTAGGCATAGTGGCGAGTCGTAGTTTCGGCCAAAATACGTATTCTTGCGTATTTTGTAACCAAACTACTTTTAGGTATCAAAACCGTTTGTTTTGATACCAAACCTATTTTCAAACCTCGTTAAACATGTTTTAACATGTTTAGCTCGTCACTTTAGGTTTAGTGCTTATGTAGGGTCGTAAAGGTAAGCGGTCTAAACAACCGCTTATACTTTCGAACCCGACCCGTTTGGTCGATCATTAGGATCCAACCAAACACATTAGGTGACAATAGTTGAATAGTGAATAACCTTCCGAGGTTATACCTTATGGTCACTTCGTTTAAGTAGTTCTATGATAGGTAGTTTATATGCCTTAGGTAAATGACCAAAATGCCCTTTTTACGCCATAATTCATTTTAAGCATATGTAACATAAATTTTGACATCTAAACTGATTTGGCACCAATATTAGACATGTTAAGGCATATTTTACTTATCATAGGACTAGTTAGACGGTCCGAACGCGTTTTACGCGAACGACGCGTTAAAGTAGCGTAAGCTTCCTAAACGGGTCGTAATGGATCGTAAGCACTTAGGATAGGATCCGTTTTAGAATGTGAGCTTTGTTAAACCATATTACATGAGTTTATACACTCATTTGGTTTACGAAACCTCATTCTATCCGATCCTCCGATTTAGGTCCGTTTATTAACATAGTTACCTATATTAGGTGTCGTTTGATTCCGTGATCTTTCTAGCATTGCTTGGTGATTATCTAAAGACTATTGAGCAATCTCAAGTGAGTAGATAGTCCCCACTTTTACTGTTTTCAAACATTTTGGGGTGAAACACATGCGCCTACTTGTTACTTTCGTGCTTTCCATGTTCTTATACCATGCTTGCTATGTTCATTAGTACACTTATAGTACATGATTTCATTATGTTTTGCTATGTATGTTTACTTAGCATGCTAGCACATTGTTTTACATTGCATTTCTTTTGCTATGTATGTTTACTTAGCATGCTAGCACATTGTTTTACATTGTATTTCTGTTACATATGTTTACTCAGCATATGAACAGATTGTTTTACATCTCTACCTTGTATGTTTACTTAGAATACTAGGTACATTGTTTTCATAAAACATGCTTACATTTGGTATGACATTTGGTTTGACTAACGAACTAAAATACGTTCATTAACATTAGCTACGCCGCTCGGTAGTAAGTAGTGGTACCATATGTGACAACTCGAGTTTCCGACTTTCACTTTCGCATTAAATGCACGTTGACTTTGATTGTTTAGTTGTTTGACTTGTCTGACTTGTAACTGTACACCTCGTGTTATAATAAAACGTACCGTGTTTACATGATTATGTGTTTGATTGTATAACATGTCGAGAGACATAAGCTGCTTAACATAGGAAAGAACTCGACGAAACACAAGTGTGTTTCGCCATAACCAATTCCGACGAAACTGAATCTGTTTCGCCAACAACCTTCTCGACGAAACAGGCTGTTTCGCCGAGCCTAGTTTCACCAAAGCCCAGTTCGGGCCCAACACGTTACTTTGAGTTTTAAAACGTGAAACAACATCAGTTTTACATCTGCTATCAAATTAGAAACCCTAGAGCCTCTTTCTCTCTTGTGTGACGGCAGTTGGAGGTTCCCGGCGATATCTTAGCGATCGATTCGTAATTCTCTTATTCCGGTTAGTGTGGGTTCGTTAATCGGTTTCATGTTTCTGTAATAGCTCGATTCATGTTTGTGTAGATGCTTGATTTCTGGATTTTTATAGGAGAATATGTGTATGATGTTCTTGATTTCGATATACATGGTTAATCGGATGCGTAATTCTATGCGAAACAAATACGATCAAATACTCGGTTCTGAATGTTGTCAATATGATCTGGTTTTGAATGCAAGTTAGCATCTTGATAGGGTTCGATGATGTAATGTTGTATGTTAATCGGTTTGATATATGTAAAAACTAGGGTTCCTGCTAGACGATGATTCTGTAATGTTTGTGTTATGATGATTCTGTGCTAAATGACTTCTGGGTGGTTGCTACTTGTTGATGGCGGCTGTTAGGGTTTCTGCAGATATCTGAGTTACGTAACTGGCATCACCCCCAAAACTGATTCGACGAAACAGATCTCTTGGCGAAACAGAAAGTGTTTCGCCAAGGACAGTTGACCAAATAGAATATGTGTTTCGCCAAGCAAGACCACGACGAAACATGATATGTGTTTCGTCAACATACGTGTTTCGTCAACATACGTGTTTCGTCAACATATGTGTTTCGTCAACATGTGTGTTTCGCCAATAGGTGTGTTTCGCCAAATGTGTAATGAACACAGTAGCTTACTTAAATGCTGTTTAGAAGTTAACCGGGTTAGTTAACTGCTGTTAAGTATAACCATCCTGTGTATGATTTTAAATGCGTGCCATGTACTACTTGCTTATCGACTGTGTACTTATACGTGAACACAAACTGATTATTGTATACTTGCGTAATTTAGGACGTGATTGATTTACTTTGAGCACATACTTAGCATACCGAGCGAAACAAGGTGAGTTCACACTTCTACCAAGGCATGGGATTCCCGGGGTTGGGAATGGGTTGATTGATACTTTTTGCTTAAAGAGTTATCGGAATTACATACCATAGGCCTCGGGAGAGGAAGGTCAATGGTAGATGTTACTAGACTAGTGATACATATACTTCTCTTCGCACACATGCCGGGATCGGCCGCGATACTAGAACAATCTTCGCAAACATGCCTGGAATGGCCGCGAACTATACTTTAATCTTCGCAAACATGCCTGGAATGGCCGCGAACTATACTTTAATCTTCGCAAACATGCCTGGAGGGCCGCGATACAAATATAACTAGTCTAGAAAACATGGGAAACCCCCACTAAACTTCGCAAACATGCCTAGAGGGCCGCGATGCTAATACATACGATACATGATTTCTAAACGAACTTACGATTTACAATACGAACACTATAACTGAATAACCAACTGTGAACTCGCTCAACTAGTTGTTGACTCTCTGTTACATGCCTTGCAGGACTTTAGGTACTTTTGGAGCTTGCACGGGAGGCACGGTCGTTGTGGACATGGATCGTGAATGTGTTGTCAAACATTATGACATTTTGTACTTAAACTTATGTTGGGTCTTACATTATTGCTTCCGCTACACACTTGTTTTATGTTTGGTTTGAAAACACCTATCGTATTGATGAATGACTTTTACTATTTACTTATGTTCAATATGATTGGTGGCTTGATCCTGGTCATGTCACGCCTCCAAGCGGTGGTACTCCGCGGGTGGATTTTGGGGGTGTGACAGATTGGTATCAGAGCCATTGGTTATAGAGAACTCGGTTTTAATAAGGGAAAAACTTTTTGTTAAAACCAGACTATAACCTGAACAGTGCTCAACGATCCACAACGACGCCTCGCTCCACGTGCAAGACTCAACGTCCTAGGTAACATTGTATATGTTTTATTGCCTACTTGATAGAATTGCATAGAACTTTGCTCCGGGTATGCTTAGGCTAACTTAACACTATTGCATGAGAACACTTGTGTGCTTACTTTCTTCTGTCATCGCACTATTCGCGAACCACTCTCACTTATGTTATCTTTGCTATGAAGATCATGTCTGGACGTATCAACATGACCCAAGCCCAACTGACGGCTCTTATTAACGAGCGAGTTGCTGCGGCACTTGCAGCCGCACAAGCAGGAGGTATACCCTGCAGTTGTAAACTCACACTAGGATCTTTAGATCCTACACTCCTAAACCAACTCTTGTGTTTAATCTTGTCGGATTCTTATACACAACAGGTCAGCACGCTCAGCCACCTGTTTGCACCTTCAAAACTTTCATGGACTGTCGTCCTACTACTTTTAGTGGCACGGAAGGAGCGGTTGGACTCCTCCATTGGTTTGAAAAGCTCGAGTCCGTATTTGAAATGTGTGAATGCCCTGAGGCTCGCAGGGTGAAGTACGCCACTGGTACTCTAGAAGGCATTGCACTGACTTGGTGGAATGCGCAAGTTCAGATATTAGGGTTGGCTGTTGCTAACGCCACACCCTGGAATGATTTCAAGGAGTTGATCAAAGAGGAATACTGTAGCCGTGATGATATTCATAAGCTGGAGGTAGAGTTTTACCACTTGCAAAATGACGGGGTCAGAAATTGAAGCGTACACCAGAAGATCGAATGAGTTGGCTATTCTATGTCCTACTATGGTGGACCCTCCCATTAAGCGTATCGAACTGTATCTCAATGGTCTAGTGCCGGAGATTCAAAGCCACGTAACCTCAGCGAATCTTGGCACCATTCAACAGATCGTCAAGTTAGCTCATCGCCTCACCGATCAGGCAGTGGAACAGAACAGGCTGCCTAAACGCATCAGCGCTACTACTACCGCTACCACTCCAGTTACTCCTGCTACTCCCAGTGACAACAAGCGGAAATGGGAAGGGGATTCCAGCAAGGGTTCAGCTACCGTACAATCTCAAGCACAGCAGCAACGCAAGTCTAGTGATTACCAGAGTCCGAGTCAGCAATCGTCTGGTGGTCAGGGGCAGAGTGGATATCGGGGAATTCATCCACTGTGTAACAGGTGCAACAAACACCACAGTGGTCAGTGTCGTAAAGTCCGCTGTCAGAGATGTCAAAGGGTAGGTCATGAAGCTAAAGATTGTAGGAGCTCAAGGCCTGCGAATCAGAACCAGCAACAACAGCCACCAGTTCCACGAAACCAGCCACAGCAACAACAACCAGGAAATAAGGCTTGCTTTCAGTGTGGGGCTGAGGGTCACTTCAAGCGGAACTGCCCCCAGTTAAACCAGAATCAGAATAACAACAACAATAATCAGGGCAATGGGAACAACAATGGGGGAAACAACAACGACAATGGTGCTAGGAGTCGTGCATTTGTGATTGGTCAGGGTGATGCAAGGAACGATCCTAACGTGGTTATGGGTAAGTTTCTTCTCGACGACTTTTATGTTACTGTACTATTTGATTCGGGTGCGGATACCAGTTATATGTCTCTGAAAGTTAGTCAGATGCTTAAACGTGCACCAACACTTTTGAACACCAAACATGTCGTAGAGTTAGCTAACGATAAAAGTCTAGAAGCCACACACATAGTTCAGGGTTGTAATCTTATCCTCGCTGGTCAGACTTTCTCTATCGATCTCATTCCTATAACTCTGAGTAGTTTCGATATCGTCATTGGTATGGATTGGTTATCCCAACAACAAGAAGAGATCTTATGCAAGGAGAAGATCATTCGTATTCCCCGTACTGGAAAAGAATCTCTCGAAGTTCAAGGCGACAAGAGTGGTGTCGTGAGTGGCATCATCTCCTTCTTGAAGGCTCAGAAGTGTCTGCGAAAGGGCCACATAGCTATTTTAGCACTCGTTACTGATTCATCGCAGAAAGAGAAAAAGATTGAGGATATTCCTGTAGTACGCGACTTTCCTCAAGTGTTTCCTGAAGAGTTACCTGGGCTACCGCCTCATCGTCAGGTTGAGTTTCAGATCGAGCTAGCTCCGGGAGCAGCACCTATAGCTCGAGCACCTTATCGCTTAGCTCCAAATGAACTGGAGGAACTGTCTAAGCAATTGCAAGAACTCTTGGAAAAGGGTTTCATACGTCCTAGCTCTTCGCCCTGGGGAGCTCCAGTATTATTTGTAAAGAAGAAAGACGGTACCTTTCGTATGTTCATAGATTACCGCGAACTAAACAAGGTGACCGTAAAGAATCGTTATCCACTTCCACGCATCGACGACTTATTCGACCAGTTGCAAGGGTCGAGCTATTACTCGAAGATTAACCTGAGGTCAGGTTATCATCAATTGAGAGTCCGGGATGAGGACGTCTCCAAAACAGCATTCAGAACTCGCTACGGACATTACGAGTTTTTGGTTATGCCATTCGGGCTAACGAACGCGCCTGCGGTTTTCATGGATCTTATGAACAGGGTGTGCAAACCTTATCTTGACAAGTTTGTTATTGTTTTCATCGACGACATCCTGATTTATTCGAAGAATCGGGAGGAACATGAGCAGCATTTACGACTTATTCTGGAACTTCTTCGAGCAGAACAGCTGTACGCCAAGTTTTCAAAATGCGACTTCTGGCTTCGTGAAGTCCACTTTCTAGGCCACGTGGTAAACACGGATGGGATTCATGTTGATCCATCCAAGGTAGATTCGATCAAGAACTGGCCTGCACCTCGCACACCAACCGAAATACGCCAATTCTTGGGTTTGGCGGGTTATTACAGACGGTTCATTAAAGACTTCTCAAAGATTGCTCAGCCGCTTACATTACTGACACAGAAGGGTGTTGCTTACTGTTGGAGTAATACACAGGAAACAGCGTTTCAGCACTTAAAGGATAGACTCTGTAGCGCACCTATCCTTTCATTGCCTGAAGGCACGGACGATTTTGTAGTCTACTGCGACACATCCATCCAAGGTCTTGGATGTGTATTGATGCAACGGGATAAAGTTATTTCTTATGCTTCACGCCAACTTAAGATTCATGAACGGAATTACACTACGCACGATTTAGAGCTTGGAGCTGTTGTTTTTGCGCTCAAGATATGGCGACATTACCTGTATGGCACTAAGTGCACCATTTACACCGATCACAGGAGTCTTGAGTATATCTTCAAGCAGAAAGAATTGAACATGCGTCAGCGTAGATGGGTCGAGCTACTGAACGATTATGAATGTGCTATAAAATACCATCCGGGCAAAGCCAATGTGGTGGCCGACGCCCTCAGTCGAAAG
>JARYGA010023123.1:0-17270 GCA_030545235.1 Helianthus tuberosus | reverse complement strand
CGTATCCACCTTCACCCCCATGTGTCGTTAGAATAGTGATTACCGAAATAATTCTCGTTCCAAAATGATGACATTTTAACAAGATTGAACAAAAAACAGAACAAATGATTTTGGTTTGGGGTGTAAATTATTTACTGAAGAAGAATATGAAAAACAGAGGAAGAGATGAAGTCAGTGTTGTGCTTGTGCGAAGATAAAAAGAAAGCAGAGCTAAATAGACTTTTAAATTTACTGAAATACGCAGCGTATAGATCTATACTCCCAGTATTGCTTTATTCACGTGCCTGGACAACATCGTATCATTGTCAAATCAGTCTGACATACGGTGCGTAGAGGTCTCTACGCAGCGTATAGGGTTACCTCTATACGCAGCATAGATATCTATACGCAGCGTATGTCAGACTGATTTGACATGGTACAAGGTTTGACTGTCTGGTCGTGTACCTACCCCTTACATACGCAGCGTAGAGACCTATACGCTGCGTATAGAGGTAACCCTATACGCTGCGTAGAGGTCTCTACGCAGCGTATGTAAACCCTTAGTGTGTAGATAGCCAATTCTTCAAATCAGTTAGAGACATGAAACGCTAAAAAAAAGTTACGTTAATAACAACAACAACAACAACAACAACAACAACAACAACAACAACAACAACAACAACAACAACAACAACAACAACAACAACAACAACAACAACAACAACAACAACAACAACAACAACAACAACAACAACAACAACAACAACAACAACAACAACAACAACAACAACAACAACAACAACAACAACAACAACAACAACAACAACAACAACAACAACAACAACAACAACAACAACAACAACAACAACAACAATAATAATAACAATAATAATAATAATAATAATAATAATAATAATTATAACTATATTATTTTTAACAATAATAATAATAACAATAATAATAATAATAACAACAACAACAATTATAATTATAATTATAATATTTTTAAAAATAATAACAATAATAATAATAATAATAATAATAATAATAATTATAATTATAATATTTTTAACAACAACAATAACAATAATAATAATAACAACAACAATTATAATTATAATATTTTTAGCAATAATAACAATAATAATAATAATTATAATATTTTTAATAATAATAATAATAATAATAACAACAATAATAATAATAATAATAATAATAACAACAACAACAACAATAATAATAATAATAATAATAATAACAATTATAATTATAGTATTTTTAACAATAATAACAATAATAATAATAATTATAATTATAATATTTTTAACAATAATAATAATAATTATAATTATAATATTTTTAACAATAATAATAATAATAATTTTAGTGTGATACCTCCTTTATTTGAAACGGATTGCCAGGGGTAGATAGTTCATAAAGTGGTGTGTTACGGGGCTCATAACCATATCCACCATATTCTTCGTATCCACCGCAGCCTCCGTATCCACCTTCACCCCCATATCTATCGTACCCACTGTATCCACCTTCACCCCCGTATCCACCGTATCCATCTTCTACCCCAAATCCACCTTCACCCCCGTATCCATTGTAACCTCCGTATCCACCTTCACCCCCGTATCCCCCGTAACCCGGATACGATTGCTGCGTCGGGTAATTTGGTTCATCAACAGGTGCATTCTCAGCACCGTATCCACTTTGTTGCACGTACGAAGATTCATACCCGTATCCGTAATCCGGATACACTTGATGCGCCGGGTAATTTGGTTCATCAACAGGTGGAGTGGGAGTCTTGTTCAAGTTTGCAACTGTGTTTTTTGATAAACAGGGACTCCAGACACAACCTCCTCCTCCTCATTGGCATCATTTGCTCCCCATGTGTCGTTAGAATAGCGATTACCGAAATAATTCTCGTTCCAAAATGATGACATTTTAACAAGATTGAACAAAAAACAGAACAAATGATTTTGGTTTGGGTTGTAAATTGTTTACTAAAGAAGAATATGAAAAACAGAATAAGAGATGAAGTCAGTGTTGTGCTTGTGCGAAGATGAAAAGAAAGCAGCGCTAAATAGACTTTTAAATTTACTGAAATACGTAGCGTATAGATCTCTACTCCCCGTATTGCTTTATTCACGTGTCTGGACAACATCGTATCATTGTCAAATTTGTCTGACATACGGTGCGTAGAGGTCTCTACGCAGTGTATAGGGTTACCTCTATACGCAGCGTAGATATCTATACGCAGCGTATGTCAGACTGATTTGACATGGTACAAGGTTTGACTGTCTGGTCGTGTACCTGCCCCTTACACATGCGGCGTAGAGACCTATAATAATAATAATAATAATAACAATAATAATAATAATAATAAAAATAATAATAACAATTATAATTATAGTATTTTTAACAATAATAATAATAATAATAATTATTATTATTATAATTATAATAATAATATTTTTAACAATAATAATAATTATAATTATAATATTTTTAACAATAATAATAATTATTTTAAGGTGATAACTCCTTTATTTGAAACGGATTGCCCGGGGTAGATGGTTCATAAAGTGGTGTGTTACGGGGCTCATAACCATATGCATCATATTCTTCGTATCCACCGTAGCCTCCGTATCCACCTTCACCCCCATATCTATCGTTCGTATCCACTGTATCCACCTTCACCCCCGTATCCACCGTATCCATCTTCTACCCCGTATCCACCTTCACCCCCGTATCCCCCGTAACCCGGATAAGATTGCTGCGTTGGGTAATTTTGTTCATCAACAGGTGCATTCTCAGCACCGTATCCACTTTGTTGCACGTACGTAGATTCATACCCGTATCCGTAATCCGGATACATTAGATGCGCCGGGTAATTTGGTTCATCAACAGGTGGAGTGGGAGTCTTGTTCAAGTCTGGCAACTGTGTTTTTTGATAAACAGGGACTCCAGTCACAACCTCCTCCTCCTCATTGGCATCATTTGCTCCCCATGTGCCGTTAGAATAGCGATTAACGAAATAATTCTCGTTCCAAAATGATGACATTTTAACAAGATTGAACAAAAAACAGAACAAATGATTTTTGTTTGGGGTGTAAATTGTTTACTGAAGAAGAATATGAAAAACAGAAGAAGAGATGAAGTCAGTGTTTTGCTTGTGCGAAGATGAAAAGAAAGCAGAGCTAAATAGACTTTTAAATTTACTGAAATACGCAGCGTATAGATCTCTACTCCCCGTATTGCTTTATTCACGTGCCTGGACAACATCGTATCATTGTCAAATCAGTCTGACATAGGCTGCGTAGAGGTCTCTACGCAACATATAGGGTTACCTCTATACGCAGGGTAGAGATCTATACGCAGCGTATGTCAAACTGATTTGACAGGGTACTAGGTTTGACTGTCTGGTCGTGTACCTGCCCCTTACATACGCAGCGTAGAGACCTATACGCTGCGTATAGAGGTAACCCTATACGCTGCGTAGTGGTCTCTACGCAGGGTATGTAAACCCTAAGTGTGTAGATATCCTGCCAAGGTGTGCAAATAGTGTGAGCCTAACAAAAAGCCTGAGAAAACAATTGAGGATGCAATTAGCAATATTAGTATATTCCACCATATAGTGGAATGGCAGAAGGATCCATGTAAATTAGATCTGGAATAGTACAATTAAACACGTGTTATACTTCCTTGTTGAATGTTTAGTCATTTATGAAATCCTTAATCTCTACACATCCAAAGTGCAAGGGTTTATTACTTATTAGTTAAAAGGTAGTTATATGGCGGTTACAAAGTTCAGGGGCTATTTATGCCATTTCAGAAGTTGGTAACTTCCACCCCAAGGGGTGCGAAACCCCCTAAGGACTCCTCTTTGATCGATGGCTACAAGGGGCACCACCAAGGGATACACCCATTCAATTAGTGGCTGTGATTAAGAAGGAAAAGACGCACCTCTTCACGTTTAATTACAACCACAAGATCTAGACACACATCCGTTCACGAAGGGACATGTCTCTACACTCGTACCAATTAGAATAGTATAAATAGGGATAGATAGTTTCATTTGTAATCATTCAATTGTATTCAAATTTTAGTATTCAATAAAGTTACGTTTATCATTTGCGATCTAGAGATCAAAGATCATTCAACGCAACAATTGGTATCAGAGCATCAGGCTCTAGGCATCGCAGGGAATTCGCGATCAGGTTTTATTATTCTTTCTCAATTCGCAAGTTAGTTTTATTTTCGGTTCAGGGTTGAACCAGGGGTTAGGAATCTAGGGTTTTGATTCCGGGGTTTATGTAAGACCCTTCCTAATATTTAAAAATTTTCATTAAATTTTCGATCATAAAAATGTAGTTACGATTACACCTTCCATTTGACAAAAAATACGAGTTTCTTAAAACTTTTACAACTTATGATTTTTACAATATAACATGTGAAAGTTTATACTTTAATATAATGACAATACATTATGCGGAAGCTTGCAATTTGGTCGTGTTCGGTTCTTCGTTGAGCTTGATCATCGTCTGACACTCTAAGTTATACCTACATTTCATAGACATGAAATGAGTTAGTCATACTTAGTCAATAAGTGTTTAATCAAATCCGAATACAAGAACGAACAAGATAAAACAATTTTATTTTGCAAGATAATAAGCCCCTCATTGGGCGTGATAGACATCTTCCATGTCTTTTACAATCGACCACCATAACGTTAGTTATGATGGTTACATGATACATACAAACAATTTCACTACGCCAATATCAACAACACCACCCAATAGAAAAGGGTATATTAGGATCCCTAGGAATTGACGGAATTTAAAATAATAAACGGAACGGTT
The DNA here is from genome assembly GCA_030545235.1 of Helianthus tuberosus. Lineage (NCBI taxonomy): Eukaryota > Viridiplantae > Streptophyta > Magnoliopsida > Asterales > Asteraceae > Helianthus > Helianthus tuberosus. Next base: position 12,423 of record JARYGA010023123.1, on the reverse strand, counting down.
CGGAAAGTCTACAAATATGAAAAATTCATCAAAACATCTTAGCACTACCGTAGCTTACGGTAGCTACCGTAAGCTACGGTAGCCTCTGGGCATAAAAGGTCTGCCGTAAGGCAGTGAAGATCCACCGTAACACTTTTATTCGCTACCGTAAGTTACGGTAGCTACCGTAACTTACGGTAGCTTTCTCGCGCCCCGCATAAGCTCAGGCCGAACTTACACGGCCCGCCTGAGACTCATCTGCAGCAAATACTTTGCTGTTTTGGTTGTTTTTGACCCGTTTGTTCCATTTCACAATTTCAGACCTCAAAACATAATACAAGACTTTCAAGAATCACTTGTGAAACTTGCACCTTATTTTCCGTAAACTTATTACAACGTCATAGTAAAATTTACAACAATATATATATCATTCATGATGGAAATTTGTATATGATTCAACCTAAGACATTTTGCCAATTATGTCAATAGCATCTAGTTAATTCACATTCCTATGCGTGGGACTCAATACTTAATTTAACAACCCGTCCCCGAATAGTTTAATGTACTCGCATTCACGCTTCCACTACCGGCTTGCGTGTTTAATGTTTAACGATTAGTAACAACAAGGTGTTTAGTCGCATACCTGGCTCGAGTCGATCAAATTTGGTTTATTTTACGTTGCTTCATATTTAAATCTACTGGTTTCTTCGCATAGACCCGTTTAAACTTTATGACAACGCAATTATCCAATTCGCGATTCGTTCCTATGAACAGATGACTTGCCAACCAAACATTAGTCGACTTTCTTTTGTCAAATGGTGTTATCATTACCATTTGACCCGTTTGGTCTAAACGACCAAACATCGATGTTTATATAAACTTGATATCTTAATTTCAACTTCATGCATCCGACCCATTTCGGATTTTACCCCGTTATTTCTCTTATTAGTTACGCTATAAGGTAACCGTAACGTGACTAATTAAATATTATTCATTTCATGACTAATTTACCAATTGCCTCTTTTTACCATTAGCCATGATTTTTATCATTTATAGTTATTCCGACACGTATCATATCGCGTCAGAAACCACATTTTGATTAATAGTTTTATCGTATTTATAGTTCATAAAAATAATTACGTATTCTACAAAAGGTGTAAGCTTTACTTACCTTGTGTCTATTAGAGCTTCTTTGCGTACTTGATCCGTTTAACCCATTCTTCTCCAAGATCCCATATAGCTTGTCAAGAGTCAAGCTATTACATCATATCCATAAGATGATTAGATTAGCCATCTAATATTATAATAATTAGACCTTATGGATTTTATTACCACATTTATCAAGATACTAGTTTTGGGTCAGCTTGACTTTCAGAAGTCAAACCACTTATAGATAAGTATATCTTCCAACTATCACATACAAACACTTTAAACACACCTTAACAACTGTAAACATTCACCCGAAGCAATATTTAGTGTTTAGTAAATTGGTAACTAGAAAATCATATGTTTTAAGTTCATAAAACACATTATTTTCATTGTTGCATTTTTCACGCAGTAGCTGTTCGGGGTCACTTTCCCCCTTTTTAATCACATAATCTGACTTCGACTTTCAACTAAGAATTGTGCTTCATTTAAATACCTTTCCACGGATATAAATAACACCTCCATACGATTTTTCTATGATTTTATACGATTTTTGAAAGATCAGGTCAGAAACTAAATTATGTGTAAACAACTTGCTGTCAAAACAAATTTACCAACTTTTCATGCTGTTTTGACCCACTGAATCTCATAACCAGCCTCTTATGACCAAATATGAAATGTAATACGCGAAACAACCTTTTCAACGATATAAGGCTCGTTGTCTAACTCCTGATAACGAATGAGATACGGCCTTTACAAGATGACTATCTAAGGCTGTCAAAAGTGACGAATTTCAAACTATTTTACACAGACTTGAATCAATTCAAGTTTCATGTAGGCATTTTATCAAACACTTAATGTGCAACCATTTAACACATGATTCTTTAACATGTCAAGATGGTTCTTAACCCTTTAAAACTTGTAGTTTTCACTAGGATTTTCACCAAGTCTAAGCACCCGCACCCTAGTAATTGTTATCATCAATTGACATCAACTAACATAGATTCAAGCATTCAACACAGCTTTGTGATGTAAGCCATGTATAACATCAAATTTTCGGATTTCATCAAACCCATAAACTCAAAACCCCAAGTTTTTCACTACCAAGGGTTATATGGTGAAATTGAAGTAGTTACTCACTATTTACTCATATAACACCATCAATTTCATAAATCTTTTACAAATCATCATCAATTATGATGATTCTAAGCACATGCATATCTTCATTTTTACTATTTAGTCAAAAACCCACTTAGCTCATACTTGATTAATTGACTAATCACTAGTTTATGGCACAATTTTACAAGTTTGTATCTAGGGTTTGTTCCTAGACATATACTCACATCAATTTCACTAAAACATTAAATTTCATACACGAATTTCATTAATGCATGATTATCAAAATTTCAAAATATCACCATATCATAATTTTCGACATACCTTACGACCCCCTTGTCTTAGTGATCGCGAATTTAGTAAAAGCCCCAAATTCCTAGCTTGTTTTCCCTCTGATTTTGATCAATTAGTGAGTTTAGGGTTCAAAAGAAGGAAACCCTTTCTTGCTCTGTGTAAACATCAACCAGAACACACACCTTGTTACGTTCAATAAAGTTACGTTTATCATTTGCGATCTAGAGATCAAAGATCATTCAACGCAACAATTGGTATCAGAGCATCAGGCTCTAGGCATCGCAGGGAATTCGCGATCAGGTTTTATTATTCTTTCTCAATTCGCAAGTTAGTTTTATTTTCGGTTCAGGGTTGAACCAGGGGTTAGGAATCTAGGGTTTTGATTCCGGGGTTTATGTAAGACCCTTCCTAATATTTAAAAATTTTCATTAAATTTTCGATCATAAAAATGTAGTTACGATTACACCTTCCATTTGACAAAAAATACGAGTTTCTTAAAACTTTTACAACTTATGATTTTTACAATATAACATGTGAAAGTTTATACTTTAATATAATGACAATACATTATGCGGAAGCTTGCAATTTGGTCGTGTTCGGTTCTTCGTTGAGCTTGATCATCGTCTGACACTCTAAGTTATACCTACATTTCATAGACATGAAATGAGTTAGTCATACTTAGTCAATAAGTGTTTAATCAAATCCGAATACAAGAACGAACAAGATAAAACAATTTTATTTTGCAAGATAATAAGCCCCTCATTGGGCGTGATAGACATCTTCCATGTCTTTTACAATCGACCACCATAACGTTAGTTATGATGGTTACATGATACATACAAACAATTTCACTATGCCAATATCAACAACACCACCCAATAGAAAAGGGTATATTAGGATCCCTAGGAATTGACGGAATTTAAAATAATAAACGGAACGGTTTGGAAAGTCTACAAATATGAAAAATTCATCAAAACATCTTAGCACTACCGTAGCTTACGGTAGCTACCGTAAGCTACGGTAGCCTCTGGGCATAAAAGGTCTGCCGTAAGGCAGTGAAGATCCACCGTAACACTTTTATTCGCTACCGTAAGTTACGGTAGCTACTGTAACTTACGGTAGCTTTCTCGCGCCCCGCATAAGCTCAGGCCGAACTTACACGGCCCGCCTGAGACTCATCTGCAGCAAATACTTTGCTGTTTTGGTTGTTTTTGACCCGTTTGTTCCATTTCACAATTTCAGACCTCAAAACATAATACAAGACTTTCAAGAATCACTTGTGAAACTTGCACCTTATTTTCCGTAAACTTATTACAACGTCATAGTAAAATTTACAACAATATATATATCATTCATGATGGAAATTTGTATATGATTCAACCTAAGACATTTTGCCAATTATGTCAATAGCATCTAGTTAATTCACATTCCTATGCGTGGGACTCAATACTTAATTTAACAACCCGTCCCCGAATAGTTTAATGTACTCGCATTCACGCTTCCACTACCGGCTTGCGTGTTTAATGTTTAACGATTAGTAACAACAAGGTGTTTAGTCGCATACCTGGCTCGAGTCGATCAAATTTGGTTTATTTTACGTTGCTTCATATTTAAATCTACTGGTTTCTTCGCATAGACCCGTTTAAACTTTATGACAACGCAATTATCCAATTCGCGATTCGTTCCTATGAACAGATGACTTGCCAACCAAACATTAGTCGACTTTCTTTTGTCAAATGGTGTTATCATTACCATTTGACCCGTTTGGTCTAAACGACCAAACATCGATGTTTATATAAACTTGATATCTTAATTTCAACTTCATGCATCCGACCCATTTCGGATTTTACCCCGTTATTTCTCTTATTAGTTACGCTATAAGGTAACCGTAACGTGACTAATTAAATATTATTCATTTCATGACTAATTTACCAATTGCCTCTTTTTACCATTAGCCATGATTTTTATCATTTATAGTTATTCCGACACGTATCATATCGCGTCAGAAACCACATTTTGATTAATAGTTTTATCGTATTTATAGTTCATAAAAATAATTACGTATTCTACAAAAGGTGTAAGCTTTACTTACCTTGTGTCTATTAGAGCTTCTTTGCGTACTTGATCCGTTTAACCCATTCTTCTCCAAGATCCCATATAGCTTGTCAAGAGTCAAGCTATTACATCATATCCATAAGATGATTAGATTAGCCATCTAATATTATAATAATTAGACCTTATGGATTTTATTACCACATTTATCAAGATACTAGTTTTGGGTCAGCTTGACTTTCAGAAGTCAAACCACTTATAGATAAGTATATCTTCCAACTATCACATACAAACACTTTAAACACACCTTAACAACTGTAAACATTCACCCGAAGCAATATTTAGTGTTTAGTAAATTGGTAACTAGAAAATCATATGTTTTAAGTTCATAAAACACATTATTTTCATTGTTGCATTTTTCACGCAGTAGCTGTTCGGGGTCACTTTCCCCCTTTTTAATCACATAATCTGACTTCGACTTTCAACTAAGAATTGTGCTTCATTTAAATACCTTTCCACGGATATAAATAACACCTCCATACGATTTTTCTATGATTTTATACGATTTTTGAAAGATCAGGTCAGAAACTAAATTATGTGTAAACAACTTGCTGTCAAAACAAATTTACCAACTTTTCATGCTGTTTTGACCCACTGAATCTCATAACCAGCCTCTTATGACCAAATATGAAATGTAATACGCGAAACAACCTTTTCAACGATATAAGGCTCGTTGTCTAACTCCTGATAACGAATGAGATACGGCCTTTACAAGATGACTATCTAAGGCTGTCAAAAGTGACGAATTTCAAACTATTTTACACAGACTTGAATCAATTCAAGTTTCATGTAGGCATTTTATCAAACACTTAATGTGCAACCATTTAACACATGATTCTTTAACATGTCAAGATGGTTCTTAACCCTTTAAAACTTGTAGTTTTCACTAGGATTTTCACCAAGTCTAAGCACCCGCACCCTAGTAATTGTTATCATCAATTGACATCAACTAACATAGATTCAAGCATTCAACACAGCTTTGTGATGTAAGCCATGTATAACATCAAATTTTCGGATTTCATCAAACCCATAAACTCAAAACCCCAAGTTTTTCACTACCAAGGGTTATATGGTGAAATTGAAGTAGTTACTCACTATTTACTCATATAACACCATCAATTTCATAAATCTTTTACAAATCATCATCAATTATGATGATTCTAAGCACATGCATATCTTCATTTTTACTATTTAGTCAAAAACCCACTTAGCTCATACTTGATTAATTGACTAATCACTAGTTTATGGCACAATTTTACAAGTTTGTATCTAGGGTTTGTTCCTAGACATATACTCACATCAATTTCACTAAAACATTAAATTTCATACACGAATTTCATTAATGCATGATTATCAAAATTTCAAAATATCACCATATCATAATTTTCGACATACCTTACGACCCCCTTGTCTTAGTGATCGCGAATTTAGTAAAAGCCCCAAATTCCTAGCTTGTTTTCCCTCTGATTTTGATCAATTAGTGAGTTTAGGGTTCAAAAGAAGGAAACCCTTTCTTGCTCTGTGTAAACATCAACCAGAACACACACCTTGTGTGTGTTTTGAGTCAAATTTTCTTTTTATTAATTTCACTTTCAGTTTTGTCCATTATAGCCCCTCTATTTTCCAAAGTTTATAAAAGAAAGGTTAATTAGTCAAGTTCCTTTATTGTCTACAACATATAATTAACTAGGTTAATTATTCCTAGTTACTGAATGGGTTCGGGAAGTTATAACCCATTTTACTTTAAGTCCCGTTAACTCGGGACTTCTATATACTTTGTTTTTTTTCCCAAAGTATTTATTCTCCTTTTTTTTTAACATCCAGTTTATTTAATTAAATCCTAATATTACCGGGTTAACTTTTACCACTAAAAGTATTCTACCCGCTCTTCGATGTTAACGCGGTTTATCTACTAAACCCGTTTTTGGGGTGTTACAAGTCTACCCCCTTAAAGAGGTTTCGTCCCCGAAACCGTTCTTAGTCCCTTATCTTTATTTATTACCATTTACCCGTAGGTTCCTTGACTAGCCTCCTAGGTTATTTTATTAGATCTTCACCCTTTTTAAAGTGAGACCCCGTAGTCATTTACAATCATTTCAGACCTTATGGTCATGACGACCCAAAACGTCATCCCTTTCACTCATTTTCCAATCTTAAAATATATTTTGGTGCTATGGCACCCATTTTATAATTTCATTTTTACTAGGACTTGGTGTTCCACTTGTCATTAGTCCTTATATGTTTTCATCGTGGTGTTTCACATAGGTTAATCCACACCTCATTTAGTTATTCCATTTTATCATATAGAATTTACCAACATCATTCATCAACACATATAATGTTTCCTTTTGAGTTGGCTTGGCCAAGTCTATAACTCGCCCTAACCACTCATACTTATTATATTTTCTGGGTTCGAGTGTAATTACACTTCCTCCCAATTCGTTCCTCAATCATTTTACATATTTGCATTTTCCGGGTTCAAGTGTAAGTACACTCCTTCCCAATGCATTTCTTGATCATTTTACACATTTGCATTCTCCGGGTTCTAGTGTAAGTACACTCCTCCCCAATGCATTTCCGACATCTCCCACTCACTTAGTCCTTGTTACATAAGGGGTACTTATGTTAACTATAATAAACTCATCGTATCATGTGTTTAACACTTACCTGGCTAGGGTAAGTAATCCACACATGGTACGCATAAACTTATTATAATTAATGTATTACCTCTCATGTAGCAAGTTTTCAGTTTGCGGTTACGTCCCTTATTTTATTTGGTAAAACCTCTTATTGTTATATTGCAATATTAGGTTTTTACCTTTTTTTATTCACAATTCATAAGGTGTTTTCATTTCATAAACTCACACACAATCACATTCAGTGATGGGATTGTTACATATCTATACCATGTCTTTTATAAAATACTCTTTATCTGACGGTTATCCCCATCCAAGTTTCTAAGTATGAATTTTACTTATGCATCAGTTATTTACCATTGTGAATAATACCACTTACCAACTTAATTTCTCTTGGAACATCATCCCAAACGAGTAATTTATGGCGGTTTTCAAAGCCTAAATCTCCTTTATGCACTATCACTCCCATGTGCATATAGCGTACAACAAAAATGTAATAGCTTAGGATGTGCACCTGGGTAATACTAGCCCTGTTTAACCTTTGTTGTAACTTGACCATTACTCTGAATAACCTCTCCATTCATGTGCATAATGAGTGTGTCATCAAGTCACACTTCCGGCTTTTCCACCATCACGTCGGGTGGATCATCATTTTCCCATCATCCTCGGATGTGGTCACCATATTTCTGAAACATTCACAACAATTAGTAATATTACAAATTAAGTATAATCTGTATTGTCATACTAGACCTTCAATATACTAATCACAGCAAGTGATTAATTGTCTAAACCGGCCTTTGGTTAGGCCTTTGCCACCTTATCATTCTTTGTAGTATATTTTGGGGAGCACGCTATCACACAATATTTCTGACTGTTATTTATAACAATCTCAGATTTAACCAGATTATTATTTAGAATACTACTTACCGGAATCCATGATCAAGCTTCGAACCGAACACCAATCTTCATCAAGAGCATAAGGTTTAAGTCCAAGCATAGTTTTCCCCACCATACTTGAATCTCTTAAATCAGGGCTCTGATACCAACTTGTAAGACCCTTACTAATATTTAAAATTTTTCATTAAATTTTCGATCATAAAAGTGTAGTTACGATTACACCTTCCATTTGACCAAAAATACGAGTTTCTTAAAACTTTTACAATTTAAGGTTTTTACAATATAACATGTGAAAGTTTGTCCTTTAATATAATGACAGTACATAATGCGGAAGCTTGCAATTTGGTAGTGTTCGGTTCTTCGTTGAGCTTGATCATCGTCCGACACTCTAAGTTATACCTACATTTCATAGACATGAAATGAGTTAGTCATACTTAGTGTATAAGTGTTTAATCAAATCCGAATACAAGAATGAACAAGATAAAACAATTTTATTTTGCAAGATAATAAGCCCCTCACTGGGCATGATAGACATCTTCCATGTCTTTTACAATCGACCACCATAACGTTAGTTATGATGGTTACATGATACATACAAACAATTTCACTACGCCAATATCAACAACACCACCCAATAGAAAAAGGGTATATTAGGATCCCTATGAATTGACAGAATTTAAAATAATTAACGGAACGGTTTGAAAAGTCTACAAATATGAAAAATTCATCAAAACATCTGAGCACTACCGTAAGCTACGGTAGCCTCTGGGCATAAAAGGTCTGCCGTAAGGCAGTGAAGATCCACCGTAACACTTTTATTTGCTACCGTAAGTTACGGTAGCTACCGTAACTTACAATAGCTTTCTCGCGCCCCGCATAAGCTCAGACCGAACTTACACGACCCGCCTGAGACTCATCTGCAGCAAATACTTTGCTGTTTTGGCTGTTTTTGACCCGTTTGTTCCATTTCACATTTTCAGACCTCAAAACATAATACAAGACTTTCAAGAATCACTTGTGAAACTTGAACCTTATTTTCCGTAAACTTATTACGACGTCATAGTAAAATTTACAACAATATATATATCATTCATGATGGAAATTTGTATATGATTCAACCTAAGACATTTTGCCAATTATGTCAATAGCATCTAGTCAATTCACATTCCTATGCGTGGGACACAATACTTAATTTAACAACCCGTCCCCGAATAGTTTAATGTACTCGCATTCACGCTTCCACTACCGGCTTGCGTGTTTAATGTTTCTTTACCCATAACCCCCGGATTAACACTATGGAATTGTGCACCCATTTACCCGGTTCGCTCATATCATTATTCAACCCGTTGATTTGTCTATTATAAGTCCTTATTATAGACAAATCAAACACTATTACATCTCGAACTTTCGTATATCGTCAATATGTAAAATTTACGTATTAACGATTAGTAATAACAAGGTGTTTAGCCGCATACCTGGCTCGAGTTGACGCATAGACCCGTTTAAACTTTATGACAACACAATTATCCAATTCGTGATTCACTCCTATGAAAAGATGACTTGCCAACCAAACATTAGTCGACTTTCTTTTGCCAAATGGTGTTATCATTACCATTTGACCCGTTTGGTCTAAACGACCAAACATCGATGTTTATATAAACTTGATATCTTAATTTCAACTTCACGCATCCGACCCATTTCGGATTTTACCCCGTTTTTTCTCTTATTAGTTACGCTATAAGGTAACCGTAACGTTACTAATTAAATCTTATTCATTTCATGACTAATTTACCAATTGCCTCTTTTTACCATTAGCCATGATTTTTATCATTTATAGTTATTCCGACACGTATCATATCGTGTCAGAAACCACATTTCGATTAATACTTTTACCGTATTTATAGTTCATAAAAATAATTACGTATTCTACAAAAGGTGTAAGCTTTACTTACCTTGTGTTCATTAGAGCTTCTTTGCATACTTGATCCGTTTAAACCATTCTTCTCCAAGATCTCATATAGCTTGTCAAGAGTCAAGCTATTACATCATATCCATAAGATGGTTAGATTAGCCATCTAATATCATAATAATTAGACCTTATAGATTTTATTACCACATTTATCAAGATACTAGTTTTGTGTCAGCTTGACTTTTAGAAGTCAAACCACTTATAGATAAGTATATCTTCCAACTATCACATACAAACACTTTAAACACACCTTAACAACTGTAAACATTCACCCGAAGCAATATTTAGTGTTTAGTAAATTGGTAACTAGAAAATCATATGTTTTAAGTTCATAAAACACATTATTTTCATTGCTGCATTTTTCACGCAGCAGCTGTTCGGGGTCACTTTCCCCTTTTTAAATCACATAATCTGACTTCGACTTTCAAATAAGAATTGTGCTTCATTTAAATACCTTTCCAGGCATATAAAGAACACCTCCATACGATTTTTCTATGATTTTATACGATTTTTGAAAGATCAGGTCAGAAACTAAATTATGTGTAAACAGCTTGCTGTCAAAACAAATTTACCAACTTTTCATGCTGTTTTGACCCACTAAATCTCATAACCAGCTTCTTATGACCAAATATGAAATGTAATATGCGAAACAACCTTTTCAACGATATAAGGCTCGTTGTCTAACTCCTAATAACGAATGAGATACGGCCTTTACAAGATGACTATCTAAGCCTGTCAAAAGTGATGAATTTCAAACTATTTTACACAAACTTGAATCAATTCAAGTTTTATGTAGGCATTTTATCAAACACTTAATGTGCAACCATTTAACACATGATTTTTAACATGTCAAGATGGTTCTTAACCCTTTAAAACTTGTAGTTTTCACTAGGATTTTCACCAAGTCTAAGCACCCTAGTAATTGTTATCATCAATTGACATCAACTAACATAAATTCAAGCATTCAACACAACTTTGTGATGTAAGCCATGTATAACATCAAATTTTCGGATTTCATCATACCCATAAAGTCAAAACCCCAAGTCTTTCACTACCAAGGGTTATTTAGGTGAAATTGAAGTAGTTACTCACTATTTACTCATATAACACCATCAATTTCATAAATCTTTTGCAAATCATCATCAATTATGATGATTCTAAGCACTTGATTAATTGACTAATCACTAGTTTATGGCACAATTTTACAAGTTTGCATCTAGGGTTTGTTCCTAGATATATACTCACATCAATTTCACTTAAACATTAAATTTCATACTCGAATTTCATTCATGCATGATTATCAAAATTTCAAAATATCACCATAGCATAATTTTCGACATACCTTACGACCCCCTTGTCTTGGTGATCGCGAATTTAGTAAAAGCCCCAAATTCAAGCTTGTTTTCCCCTCTGATTTTGATCAAATAGTGAGTTTACGGTTCAAAAGAAGGAACCCTTTTCTTGCTCTGTTTAAACATCGACCAGAACACACACCTTGTGTGTGTTTTGAGTCAAATTTTCTTTTTATTAATTTCACTTTCGGTTTTGTCCATTATAGCCCCTCTATTTTCCAAAGTTTATAAAAGAAAGGTTAATTAGTCAAGTTCCTTTATTGTCTACAAAATATAATTAACTAGGTTAATTATTCCTAGTTACTGAATGGGTTCGGGAAGTTATAACCCATTTTACTTTAAGTCCCGTTAACTCGAGACTTCTATATACCTTGTTTTTCCCAAAGTATTTATTCTCCTTTTTTTAACATCCAGTTTATTTAATTAAATCCTAATATTTACCACTAAAAGTATTCTACCCGCTCTTCGATGTTAACGCGGTTTATCTACTAAACCCGTTTTTGGGGTGTTACAGTTTAGTGCGAATTAGATTGATTGTTTGTTACGCGTTGGGTTATACGCGGGGGTTAAGGGATGGAGGTTTGGTGAAACCAAGAAAGATAAAAGTTTTTGAAAGTGAAGATTGTTCGATCGGAAGACATGTCAGGAGCAACCGGACCAAATTCACAAATTGTAATTCAAAAGGAAGGAAGTTCTCTTTCCCAATTCCAGTGTCCTATTTTGAAAGCAACAAACTATACGGTTTGGGCAATTCGCATCAAAACGATTTTGGAAGCGAATGGACTTTGGGAAATGATTGAATCAGCAGAAAATACGCAAACAAATGTTAAGAAAGATAAGGCGACAATTGCTTATCTGTTCCAAGAAATACCGGAGGATGTTGTATTACAAGTTGCAAGTTGTAAAACTGCAAAGGAAATTT
>JARYGA010023122.1:0-29296 GCA_030545235.1 Helianthus tuberosus | reverse complement strand
TTTAATTTTGTCCTTTATTTTTTTTCCTTTGTTGTCCTTTTGTTTGTTTTGATAGGTTCAACAAAATGCCACCAAGGTTTCTTAGAGGAGGAAGAGGCAAGGGGCCGTTCAACGCCCCCAACGATCACGAGGCCGGACCATCCCACCGGCGAACACCGTCTGTGATAATGAACACGAGTCCCCAAGAAGATTGGAGGACATATTTGGAGCCCGCGAGGTGATCCGTCTCGCTAAGTTCATCACCCTCGTACCTTCAATCTTTCGGGCCACAATCGGAGAACGAGCCCAAAGATTCGCACCAATCCTTATTGCCGTTGCGGCGGTCAACCTCGCATCAGGCCTTCCAGGACCCGACCCCATACTTCCAGACCCGATTCAACCCAGCAAACCAGGTTGAAAAACCAATGGGTCATAACCCATTGGGTCCTGAAGACCATTTCCCTGAAGCTCAGGGAATGGATATGGATGATGACCAAGATCCCACGGAGCCACCATCTGGGACACCTACTCACCCTATCGAGATTTCGGATGGGTTGTCATTTCATGGATCACCTTATCGTGGTCCAGACAGTTATGAGGAAAGGTTTTCCCAATACAACTGGGTGTTTACTCCCAGTTACAACTCACAGCAGCAGCAACAGCAGGATCCCTCGGAGGATTCGCGTTTTGTAGCGGTCACTCCACCGCCACCGCCGCCAGTTCAACAGCCTCCTCCGGAGCCACCGAGGAGGAGAAGATCAAACGCATGGATGTCCGTGCGAGGGGGAGTACGTATCAGCACCCCTCAACCTTCCAGTGGCAGTCACTACCCGCCACTCTATGAAGACCCACAGATGAGTGAGCCTTCAAACCCCGTTTCAGAGGTGGACTCTGCGCCAGACGCACCACCACCGATGGGTTATGATAAACCGATTCCTTCATACGCCAGTGCAGCGACGTATAACCCTTTTGAGCAGCCAGCCCATACTAACTACAACTATGCCGAAGTTGACCCATACCTCGTAGCGGCGAACTACAACGCTCTCCATCCTGAAGGGCCTTAAGGAGCTCCCTGGGGGACTGGATACCCGACCTCTGGGTACCAATACCCGCCACCTCCTCAACCTCTGTAGCCGCAGCAGCCGCAGATCCAGCCACCACAGCAGCAGGTGATTCTACAAAGGTTGAGCCAGGTGGAACGGGAGGTTCGAGAGGAGCGTAGAAGCCATCGGGGATTTCTTAAAGGTTTGGCTAGCTTAATCAAGGGAAAGAACAAAAGGGATCATTAAATTCCTTATTTGTTTATTTTGTATTTCTTTTCAATCAAGTCCCTACGTGGACATCTATTTCTGTATTCAGTCCCTGCGAGGACTTGTATTTCCAGTTTAGCCCCAGCGTGGGCATGTCTTTTCTGTTAAAGTCCTGTTTAGGGCATTCATGTACTCTTTTAAATTTTAGTGGCATGTTATAATTTAAATTTCATTTTGTCATTTTATGCATAAATGTAATATATATGAAAAATAAATAAATCCAAAATATGTCATTCCTTTTATAAGATCTGCCTTTAAATATTAAATAAGAATCTTAAAGGATAGAACTTAGCCTGCATGTCATTATAAGACCTGGCTATGATGGTAAAACCTGTTTAAAAGATTCAAATCCTAGTTAACATCTGAAAACATGTTAACACTCCTGGCAGATGTGATTCGTAAAAATCACACATGTCATCCTTATATTGGATTCTTCCAATTCCTTCTTTATTATTTAAACATCCATTAGTGATGTAATTCCTACGGGCCATGATCATTGTCATATAAGACAAAAGACAGTTGTAGCCTATAACTCCCTGTCAAGAAGAGGTAATGAACTATGATTCAAGCCTCAATACCTCGATCCTATAAGATCTTGGCTTATAATTTAAATTTGTCCCTGTGACTTGGTCTTTGTGCTATTATTATATTTTAATTTTAACTAAGGATTATTATAATGAAAATCCAGAATGAATATACTTAAAAAATTAACCAAATGTGGTTTATTAATACCATGGTTAATAAATTACTAAGATGACAAATCTATTATAAGCCTCTAAATAAATCATTGTCATCATTTTATGTAGCAATCAAGCTACATGGCAGAGTCTGAAGAAGTCAACAGTCACCCTCGAGAAAATCATGAAACCACCAGAATCAACATAGCTGGTGCAGAACTGCAGGCATTGATAGACAATGCCGTTACTCGAGCCCTGGACAGACGAGACAATGAATCAAGTGGTACCCGAAGCAGGATCCTATCTGTTCAACATACAAAACCACCCTCTAAGTCGCATGCATCTAATAAGGATGATACTCACCACTCATCAAATCAGCATAGTGTTCCGTCTAAGAAGATTTTATTCAACCAAGAACCACGTGCTAAGGGCTGTTCTTATAAGTATTTTGTCTCCTGCAATCCCAGGGATTTCACTGGGGAAAAAGGAGTCATCGATTGCATGACGTGGCTAGACGAGATGGATACGGTAGTTGATATTAGCGGGTGTGCAGAGCAAGATATTGTGAAGTATGTATCTCAGTCGTTTAAAGGAGAAGCACTAGCTTGGTGGAGGTCTCTAATCCAAGCTACTGGAAAGATCCTGTTGTACAATCTGACATGGGATCAGTTTGTTGCTCTTATCAAGGAGAATTACTGTCCTCAACATGAATTTGAGAAGATCGAGACTGACTTTTTGTCATTGGTCATGAAAAACCTAGGCTGTCAAGCTTACCTTACCAGCTTTAATACCATGTCTTGATTGGTTCCTTACTTAGTGACGCCGGAACCAAAACGAATAGCCCGTTTCATTGGGGGTTTAGCCCCGGAGATCAAAGCTAGTGTGAAGGCATCCCGACCTACTACCTTTAGGTCTGTAGCTGATTTATCGTTGTCCCTTACTTTGGATGCGGTTAGGTTAAGATCGCTTAAGAATTCTGAAGAAGGAAAAAGGAAGCGTGAAGATAACTCACGACGTTCCGATAAGAAGCATAAGGGGAATGCGGACCACAAGAAGAATTCTGGGTCTAACAAGGGTAGCCAGCAAGCGGATGAGAAGACTAAATGCAAAACCTGCCAGAAACTACATTTCGGAAAATGCAGGTTTGAATCAAAGCCGCAGTCAAAGCCGATTGCATGTGGGATATGCAAATCCAAAGAGCATAAGACGTTAGACTGCAAGAAGATAAAGGATGCGACGCGCTATAACTGTAATGAGAAGGGGCATATTAAGACAAACTGCCCAAAGTATGCCAAGAAACCTGAGGAAGGCAAGAAGACCAATGCTAGGGTCTTCCAAATGAATGCACGAGAAGCAGTTCAGGATGATAACGTGATAACAGGTACCTTCCTTATAAATGATGTTTATGCAAGGGTATTATTTGATTCGGGTGCGGATAAGTCATTTATAGATGATAAGTTTTGTAAGTTGTTAAATTTGCCTGTTAAAGCCCTAAGCATGAAATATGAAGTAGAGTTGGCCGATGGTACCTTAGAAACTGCGTCAACTGTGTTAGATGGATGTTTTATATCCATTAGGAACCACTCCTTTCCGTTATCCTTACTTCCTTTAAAATTAGCTGGTTTCGACATAGTGATAGGCATGGATTGGTTATCTCATAACCAAGCCCAGATCATTTGCGACAAGAAACAAATGGTTATCAAGACTCTGTATGGTGAGTCACTTACCATACAAGGAGATACTCGGTATGGATTGCCTAAGCAAGTGTCTATGCTTACGGCGTCAAGGTGTTTGAAGAAGGGTTGTGTCATTTACATGGCACAGGTGACTATTGATCAACCGAAGCCCAAGATTGAAGACATCCCTGTCATTTCTGAATATCCAGAGGTATTCCCTGAAGAACTACCTAGTTTACCACCAGATAGGCAAGTAGAGTTCATAATTGACATTATTCCTGGAGCAGCACCTGTTGCAAGAGCACCTTACAGGTTAGCACCAACTGAGATGAAAGAGTTGAGAACTCAACTGGATGATTTATTGGCAAAGGGATTTATTAGACCTAGTTCGTCTCCGTGGGGAGCACCAATCCTATTTGTAAAGAAGAAGGATGGATCGATGCGTCTATGCATCGATTATCGCGAGCTTAACAAGGTCACGATCAAGAATAGATATCCATTGCCCAGGATCGACGATCTGTTCGATCAATTGCAAGGGGCGAGTTACTTCTCCAAGATCGATTTAAGGTCAGGCTACCATCAGCTGAAGGTTAGAGATGAAGATGTGCACAAAATTGCATTTAGGACTCGTTATGGTCACTACGAGTTCTTAGTGATGCCTTTTGGGCTCACTAATGCACCAGCAGCGTTCATGGATCTCATGAACCGCGTTTGCAAACCTTACTTAGACAAATTTGTTATCGTCTTCATTGATGACATTCTTATTTATTCAAAGAATCGAGCTGACCATGAGAAGCACCTTCGTTGTATCCTTGCACTTCTTCAATAAGAAAAGCTCTACACCAAGTTTTCAAAGTGTGAATTTTGGCTTCGTGAAGTCCAATTCCTTGGACATGTGGTTAGTGAGCGTGGTATCCAGGTGGATCCCACTAAGATTGAAGCTATCATGAATTGGCTAGAGCCGAAGACGCCCACCGAGATTCGCAGCTTCTTGGGTCTTGCAGGATATTACAGGCATTTTATTGAAAATTTCTCAAGGATTGCTGCACCCCTAACTTCACTAACCCACAAGAATATCAAGTTTGACTGGGGTCCTAAGCAGCAAGAATCCTTTGACATTCTCAAGAAGAAGTTAAGCAATGCACCTGTGTTGACATTGCCTGATGGAATAGAGGAATTTGTAGTATACTGCGACGCATCACACACTGGTATGGGGTGTGTGCTCATGCAGAAAGGCAAGGTCATTGCCTATGCTTCCCAACAACTAAAATTGCACGAGAAGAATTACACCACCCACGATTTGGAGTTGGGTGCCGTTGTGTTTGCACTCAAACTTTGGAGGCATTATTTGTATGGTACCAAGTGTGTGATCTATTCCGATCACAAGAGCCTTCAACATCTGTTTAATCAGAAGGACTTAAACATGAGACAGGGTTGATGGATGGAGACTTTAAATGACTATGATTGTGAAATCAGATACCATCCAGGCAAGGCAAATGTGGTCGTCGATGCCTTAAGTAGGAAGGAAAAGGGTGAAGCCCATAAGAATCAATGCCAAGAGCATTGAATTAAAGAACAGTTTGAATGAAAGACTGTTAGCCGCGTAGAAGGAAGCCGTATTAGAAGCTAACTATCCAAATGAAAAACTGGGAGTCACTGCAGAACAGTTATCATATGGCAAGGATGGAATCCTAAGATTGAATGGACGGATATGGGTTCCAATCTATGGAGGACTTAGGGAAGTGATCTGTCACACCCCGATATTTCCACGTATTACCGGTGGGCCCGGTGGGGAGTATCGTGACGTAGTTGATATCATCATAGTCCAAAAACACAATATATAAATGCACAGCGGAAGCAAAAGATAAATATATTACAATCCGAACATAAAGTAATATCAAAGTATTACAACGGAAAGTAAAGGATCCACAGGCGGATCTTAAAACATAAACATTGTTCAACAGATTTTAGACGCCTAAAACTTGCAAGATTCCTTATTAACGCCCTGAGCTTCCAGCCAATTACGTTCAGTACCTGTCACTTAACCTTTTTGGAAAATACGTCAGTTTTCACTGGTAAATACAATTAACCGACTCATTTTAAAAAGAGTTTAAGAAAATTGATTTAGATGCACCAGGCACAAATTTTTTTTTTTATAACTTGGGACAATTATATTTATAATCTTGTATACAGATTTACATGTTCGTTGTACGTTCAGGGCCCGATGTAGAAACTGAGTCAAGGTTAACAGACACGCCACAAGTATAAGCCCACAAGAGAGTGAGATACCGTTTCCCTTTAAGCAACTTTCAGTGTATGCCTACACCCCGTGCTTAAGACGTGGCCATTTTATAAGACAATGATGTCAAGGATATCCGGGACATGGTCATTAACCCCTAAAGGCTTTTATTTCAAACAATACAGATTAAAGCGGGTTACCTCAATAATTTAATCACAATTCGACTAAACATTCAATACCCGACCAAGCGGTATTATTATAATACCGTATCCCAAGCCCGTATAGGGAAAATAAGTTAAGAGTATTTACCTGAGCTAGCAATGCAATTTATACTCAGCCGTATATTCAAATCAGCAAGCACAAGTACTTCTACTGGGGCTCTTAATCTGGAACGAAGGTTTTTAATAACCTATGAGAATCCTAATGGGTCTTTAATTAAGCCTTGACTTAGACCGGTTAGTTTTTCAAAAGGAAGATACGGTTCAATCGTGTGATAAAGCGAAGACCGGATTAGAATGTGGTTTTGACCCAACAAGCTTGTATGCTTGTTTAATATGGGTAACTTAAACACATTCTGGATTTTGAGACAAAAGTGATATGGTTTGACCCGTTTCGGCTAATATATGCAAACTAGTTACATAAGCCGATCCGAACGCGAAAATTGCGTAACGAGTAACCAATTGGATCATATGCAAGTTTTCTAAGTTAATATGCTTTAAATATGTTGTGATATCAGTAAGATACCTTTCATTATGCCCAAAACGAGTTTAATCATAATTTAAGCCCCGTAGGGTATTTTGGTCATTTTAAAGGTTATAAGGAGTTTAAATGAAGTTCTGAGATTCGGACACATCAGTAAAATAACTTATTTTAATAGGTCATATTAGTTGATAATAAGTCTTATGTGACAAAATGGTTTTAAACCCAAACTATGCGTTTAATACGCTTTAAAAGCCATTTTAAGCGATTTTCAGGTTATACAGGAAATATGAGTTTTCTGATCAGGTTATAAAGTTTAAAATACTTTATTTATTATATAAAATCAGTAGCAATTGAATTGGTGTCAAAATACGATGTAAAACTCATTTTATGACCGAAAAGGGTATATTCGGTATTTACCGAATTAATGCCATAATATTAGGTTATGAGCAGGTTAAAAGTAATTAAAAATCTTTAAAAATCCCAAAATATTATATTACATCAGTGGGTAAAAGGTTTGGTGTCAAAAATTGGGTTTAGATAGGCTTTATGCTAATTGCGCCTTTTAATTACTAAAAAGCGTTATAATTTTGCTAATGAGCATAACTCCTAATCTAGACCTCCAACTGATATAAAATTTTAGGGATATGTTTATAAATCAGTAACAAAGGTTATTGTCTTTTCACATATCCAAAATTCTCGTTTTATGGTCAAAAGGGCATATTGGTCAACATTTAAGCAATTAACGGAAACATGTAAACGAATCGGATAATCAATGAACCAACCACAGAGGGTTATGCTAACATGTATCCTGGTCCTAAGGAAGCTCTAATGCATTTCCAAATCATACTAAATCGGGTCAGAACTGAAGTCAAAGCAAAAGTCAAAGTTTTTGCGACTTTCGGTTCCGAACCGGGTCTAAACAGAAGATTGTCGGATCAAACAAGCTTAGACTAGTTCTTATACTTATTAACAAGTTATATGAGTGATAAAATAGGTTACATGCCTTCTACATTGTTAATTAGGCGTTGATTCGCAAATTAAGGTTCTGTTGACTTTTTCTAATCAACTTTGACCTAACATTTGATCTAGTTAGAGTGGGAATCAGAGGGAGCCCTTTTAAGGGTTTAATGCCCACATAATTACCAACTTATAACTACCTTCAATTCGACTAATCACTGGACCATTAATGATTAATCGCTAAGTCAACCATTAATTACGACGGTTTGACTTTTAAGCTAAAACTAAGTAAAAACTCAACTAAGAAAGGTTAAGTATACTTACAGAAGTCCTATGCACGATTAGGGATGCTTAGGGTCTGCTCTTATGCTCCAGGAAGCTCCAAGAAAGCAGATGGAATGAATGATCACAATGTTGCAACTATGAAGGCCTTTTATAGTGAATTTGATCCACTTTGATGATGACAACTAAGTCTAAGGGGTGATCCAGATCGTTAACAAGTGCCCCTAAGTCCTAGGAACTATTAGGGGTCGCCTATGTATGTGAAAAATCGTTTTTAAGTCGGTTGCAACGTTTAAAACAGCCAACAGCCAACTTTCTGCATCTGGGTATCCCTTACGGACCGTAAGGGTAGACCTTTACGGTCCGTAAGCCATTCATCAGGGCCAAAATGTTTTTCTCAGTTTGCATCCTTGGCTCTTGGTCCTTCGAAAGGTCAATCCACCTTTATTCTTTGCATTTTGAGCCCCTCTAATTGACTTATAAGGGGTTCAAGTCTTACACCCACTTTGTTAAGTCCTTGGTTAACTTGGTTATCCCCCGAAAAGTTATAAACTTCATCGTTGATGCTTTTAACCCCTCTTATACGAATTTGATCATAACTTTCTCATACAAAAACGAAACTTGGTGAAATTTTTATCATGTATTCTAGTGAGCATAATTAATCGTTACAAAGCTTCGGGTTTGCTAAAAGGTCACTCAGAGGTATACTTTAAACATGTTGACACATTTAACCCCTGTAGTTTGTAATCTCTCACTTTCTTTCACATTTAGCTTCGTATGATCCATGATTTATTCGTTTAAAGGTATGAGCATCATTTAGGGTTACTGTAAAGTATATTTATCCCTTATTGACATTTTGAACCCTTATATTCACATACTTTCCATGTTTGTCAACTTTAGTCCCTCTAGAGTATACTTTCACACGTTCAAGCTTATGACACGTGTCAATACATTATTGGACATGAATTTTTGAGGTGTTACATGATCCTTCAGGAAGCCCATAGTTCTAAGTATTCTGTTCATCCTGGCTGTGATAAAATGTACCAGGATTTGAAGACGAATTATTGGTGGATAGGCTTGAAGAAGTCTATAGCCGCTTATGTAGCCAAATGTCTGACATGTGCTCAAGTTAAAGCAGAACACCAGAAGCCGTCAGGTTTGCTACAACAACCTGAACTTCCCACCTGGAAGTGGGAAATGGTGACTATGGATTTTATCACCATGTTACCGAAGACAAAGCAAGGAAATGATACTATTTGGGTTATAGTGGATAGACTGACTAAGTCAGCCCACTTCCTACCTATTAAGGAAACACACAGCTCAGATAAGTTAGCTCAGCTGTACGTGGATGAGATTGTATCTCTCCACAGAGTACTAGTGTCTATCATCTCTGATAGGGATACGAGATATACATCGCATTTCTGGAAAAGTTTTCAACAATCCCTAGGCACTCAATTGAACTTCAGCACAACATATCATCCTCATACGGATGGTCAAAGTGAGCGTACTATACAGACACTCGAGGATATGCTACGAGCTTATGTTATTGACTTAGGAGGAAGTTGTGATGATCATCTTCCATTGATTGAATTCTCATACAACAATAGCTATCATTCCAGTATTCAAGCCGCACCTTTTGAAGCTCTGTATGGAAGAAAGTGCAGAACACCCGTTTGTTGGGCAGAAGTTGGAGATGTCCAACTAACAGGACCTGATATAGTCCTGGAGACGACAAATAAGATTGTACAGATACGAGAACGTCTCAAAGCTGCCAGGGATAGGCAGAAAAGCTACGCAGATAAAAGGCGTAAACCTCTAAAGTTTGAGGTTAGTGACAAAGTGTTACTGAAGGTATCACCCTGGAAAGGGGTAATGCGATTTGGTAAGAAAGGCAAGTTAAGCGCAAGATACATAGGACAGTTCGAGATCATCGAATGTGTCGGAACAGTGGCTTACAAGTTAAACCTGCCGGAAGAGCTCCGTGGTATTCATAATGTTTTCCACATCTGCAATCTGAAGAAATGTCTAGCTGATGAATCGCTAGCCATGTCACATAAGGATGTGCATATAGATGAGAGCTTAAAGTTTGTCGAAAAACCTTTGTCGATCGAGGATCGAAAGGTTAAGAAGCTTCGAAAGAAGCACGTGCCAATTGTAAAAGTTAAATATGATGCCCGTAGAGGTCCCGAGTACACGTGGGAGGTAGAGTCCACAATGAAAGAGAAGTACCTCATTTATTCCAATAAATCTCGTGGTCGAGATTTCTTTTAAGGGGGTGAGGATGAAACACCTCTTAAAATCACGACCAATATAATGGAGACACGTGTCATAAGCTTTAAGCATGAGATGGATTTAATATGAGGGACTAAAGTTGACAAACAAGAAGGTACGTGTGTAAAAGGATTCAAAGTGTCAACATTTGATAATAATACCTTTCAACAACCCTACACGATGTTTATACCCTTCAACGAATGGATTATGAATCATATGAAGCCGTTTGTAGAAGAAAGTGAAAGGGTTAAAAGTGTCAACATGTTTAATTTATACCTCAGAGTGACCTTTTAACAAACTCGAAGCTTTGTAACGATTAATTATGCTCACGAGAATAAGTGATAAAAATTTCACTAGGTTTCGATATCATATGAGAAAGATATGCTCACATTCGTAAATAAGGGATTAAAAGCATCAACGTTGAAATTCAGGACTTTTCGGTGATCGTATAACCAACCGGGAACTTAACAAAGTTTGTTTATGACTTAGAGCCCTTAAAATTCAAGTTTGGGGGTCAAAAGGGCAATAAAAGCAAGTAAAAACACGTTTAGAAGGACCAGGGACTAAAAATGCAATACCTGGAAACTTGTTGACCGGAGCCCACCTCGACGCGGGCCGTGTAAGGCCTTACCCAAACCTTACGTGGGCCGCCTAAAAGTGCCAGCATCAGTTTTTTTGGACAGATGCCTGTATCAGCCTGTTCCACCGCCTTTGAGAGCTTGTTTTCGAAATCCAGAGGCCAAACAAATGGTATTTCATGCATAGGGGCACTTGGACTCATCTGGGATCAATCCTAGACTTGTGTGTAAAGATCTCATGCAATTAAAATCCCTATATAAAGAGTTCTATGTTGCAAACATTGACCTTGCCACTTGAAAATCATTCAAACTAAATTTCTGGAGCTCTCTGGACCTCAAGCAAGATTCCATTAGCTTCTAAATCGTGCTTAGTACTTCAGTAAGCTTCCTTAACCTTTCTAATTTGTGTTTTATTAGTTTAATGGCCTAAAGTCAAAACCGTCGTAATTAAGGTTTAACTTAGTGATTAATCACTAATGGTCCAGTCATTTTTCGAATTGAAAGTGGCTATGAGTTGGTAATTATGTGGGTAATAAACCCTTAAAAGTGCACCCTCTGATTCCCACTCTAACTAGGTCAATTGTCGGGTCAAACTTAATTGTAAAAAGTCAACAGAAAGCTAATTTTCAAATAAACACATAATTAACAATGTAGAAGCCATGAAACCTATTTTATCACTCATATAACTTGGTAACTAATGTAAGAACATGTCTAAACGTGTTCAACCCGACAATTTTGAGTTTAGGCTCGGTTCAGAATCGAAAGTCGCAAAAGTAGACTTTTGCTTTGACTTTCAGTTCTGACCCGATTTAGCATAGTTTAGACATGCCTTAAAGCTCCATTAGGACCAGGTTATAGGTTAGTATAACCCTCTGAGGTTACACAACTTGGCTCCTTGTTTCTCCGATTCATTTGCATGTTTCCGTTATATGCCTAAATGTTGACCATTATGCCCTTTTGACCTTAAAACAAGATTTTTGAAAATGTGAGAGGACAAAAACCTTTATTACTGATTTGTAAACATGTCCTAAAAATTTGACATCAGTTTGAGGTTTAGATTAGGAGTTATGTTCGATATCGTAATTAAGAAGCTTTTTATTAATTAAACGGCATAATTAGCGTTTAGCCTATTTAAACCCAAATTTTTACACCAAAATTTTTACCCACTGATGTAAAATAATATTTTGGAATTTTTGAAGATTTTTATTTATTTTTAAGCTGAGCATAACATAGGGTTCTTGCTTTTAATTCGGTAATTGTCGGTTATACCCCTTTTGCTAATAAAATGAGTTTTACATAATATTTTGATACCAAACTTTTTGCTACTGATTTTATATGAAAAATAAAATATTTTGAACTTTGTAAACTAATCAAAAACTCAGATTTCCTATTTTAACCCGAAAATCGCTTAAAAGCGACTTATACACGTTTTTAACGCATAGTATGAGTTAAAACTATTTTAAACATATAAGACTTAATACCTACTGATGTTTTTAGTAAATTTTTATAATTAAACAGTAAGCAAAAGTTTTAAATTCAGATTTCAAAATTTGACCTTTAAAGCTTATGTGAAATTACCAAAATGCCCCTACGGTGCATTGTTTGGTTATATATGATAAAATTTCACATAAAGGCAATACCCTACTGATATGACCTGCAAAAATAATTATTTTTACTGATCATATCAGACCTGAACCTCAGATTTATATTTAATATTTTTATAACCTTTAAAATGACCAAAATACCCATACGGGGCATAATTTGAGTTTAAATCAATTTTGGGCATAATGGAAGGTGTCCTACTGATATCTCAACATATTTAAGGCATATTAACATGGGAAACTTGTTCATGACTCATTTGGTTAACCATTATGCATCTTTCGCATCCGGTACGATTTATGTGACTAGTTTGCATAAATTGACCGAAACGGGTCAAACTTATCATTTTAATCTCAAAATCCAAAATGTATTTAGTTTACCCATATTATACAAGTCTTCAAACTTGTCGGGTCCAAACCACATTCTAATCCGGTCTTCGCTTAATCGTGCGTTTGAACCGTATATCTTCCTTTAAAACTAACCGGTCTAAGTTTAGGCTTAATTAAGGCCCGTTAGGAATCTAATAGGTTATTAAAACCTTCGTTCCAGATTTAGGAGTCCAGTAAAAGATACTTGCACTTGCTGAATTGTATACGGCTGGGATAAATTGTATAATTTGCTCAGGTAAATACTTTTAACTTATTTTCCGTTATACGGGCTTGGGATACGGTATTATAATAATACCGCTTGGTCGGGTGTGTAGTTATTTAAATCGGATTGTGATTGATATATTTACATAACCCATTTTAATCTGTTTTGTTTGGTATATGGCTTTTGGGGGGTTAATGGCCATGTCCCGGATATCCTTGGCATCATTCATTGAAATGGCCACGACTTAAGCACGGGGTGTAGGCATACACCTGACAGTTGCATATGTAAAAATGGTAATCCACAATAAGTAATTCTCCTTGTGGGCATTATGCATGTGGTGTGTTAGTTAATCTTGTCCGCCTCTTCTAACCGGCCCTGACGGACGGTAAACATGTAAAAATTGTATACAAGATTATTTTTAAATAATTGTCCCAAGTTATAAAAGATATTTTGTGCCTTGTGCATTCAAATCAATTTTCTTAAACATTTTTAAAGTGAGTCGGTTAATTGTATTTACGAGTGTAAACTGACGTATTTTCCAAAAAGGCTAAGTGCAGGTACTAAACGGAATAAGCAGGCTACTCCTAGCATCAATATAGAGTCTTGCAAGCTTAGATGTTTATAAATCTGTTGAACAATGTTACTTTTAACTTGATCCGACTATGGATCCTTTACATTCCGTTGTAATACTTTGATATTACTTTCATTCGGGTTGTAATGTTTATCTTTCTACTTCCGTTGTGTATTAAACTGTGATAAATTGTCTATGATGTTTATCTGGGGATTAATTGGAGAGATTAGACATGTAGTCAAGGCAGCTAGACCTCAAACCATAGAAGAAGCTGTAGAACTAGCCAATACCTTGACTGATGAATTAGTCCGTACCCGAGAAGAGGATCAGAAAAGGAACCTAACCCAGAAGTTGACTCAAGAATTTCGTTCTGGAAATTCTAACCATGGGAGAAATGTAGGTTCTACCTCTGCACCCTACTGTAAGTATTGCAAAAGAAAACATTCAGGAAGATGCTCCATATACTGTAACTTTTGCAAAATATCAGGACACAAGGAAGAAAACTAACAACAGGATATGTTACAACTGTGGAGAACAAGGTCATATCAAGCTTAATTTCCCGAAATTAGCTCCAGCTACAGACAATAAGAATACTAAAAATGCTAGAGCATTTGTTCTAACTGCAGATGAAGCCAAGATTATTCCAGATGTCATAGCCGGTACGTTTTTAGTTAATGATATCTTTGCTAAAGTATTATTTGACTCTGGTGCAAACCAAAGTTTTATTAATACGTCATTTTGCAAAATTCTAAATCAGTCATTAACTAAGCTACCACAAGAATGCATAGTAGAAACAGCTAACGAAGAAACTATTAGGATTTCTGAAATCTTGCAGGGAGCAAGCATAGAAATGTTGTTTTAGGAATGGATTGGTTAATAGCCAATAAAGCCAGTATTTTATGTGATCAAAAGTCAATTCAAGTAAATTCACCAAAAGGTAAAACGATCACAATTAAAGGATATAAACCATCTAGATCCACAAAATTCATCTCTGTGATGAAAACTACAAGTTATATAAGAAAATGTTCTATAGTGTATTTGATTTCCATAATCACTAGCACTAAAGGAAAAGAACTAAAAGACATTCCGATAGTATCTCAGTTTTCAGAAGTATATCCAGAAGAATTACCAGGACTACCGCCAGACAGAGAAGTTGAATTCAGAATCTATCTACTGCCAGGAACAACACCAATTGCCAAAGCACCCTACCGTTTGGCACCCGCTGAAATGCAGGAACTGAAGAAACAATTAGATGAATTATTGGAAAAGGATTCATACAGCCAAGTTCGTCACCATGGGGAGCGCCGATACTGTTTGTTAAAAAGAAGGACGGATCAATGCGTACGTGCATTGACTACCGTGAATTAAACAAGGTCACGATTAAGAATCGGTACCCAATACCAAGAATCGATGATCTGTTTGATCAACTACAAGGAGCTCGATTTTTCTCTAAAATCGATTTAAGGTCAGGATATCATCAGTTAAAGGTACAGGAAGAGGACATTCCTAAAACCGCTTTCAGAACAAGGTATGACCATTATGAATTTACTATCATGCCATTTGGTTTAACCAATGCCCCAGCTGCATTTATGGACATGATGAACCGAATATGTAAGCCATATTTGGATAAATTCATAATTGTCTTCATATATGATATTCTAATTTACTCTAAGAGTAAAGTGGATCATGCAAGACATTTGCACGCACTTTTGAGTTTACTACGAAAGGAAAACCTTTATGCTAAGTTTTCTAAGTGCGAATTTTGGTTAGAACAGGTACAATTTCTCGGACACCTAGTCAATCATGAAGGAATTCATGTGGATCCCACAAAGATTGAGGCAATTACCAAATGGAAAACCCCTGAGTCACCAACCGAGGTTAGAAGTTTCTTAGGATTGGCCGGTTATTATAGAAGATTTATTAAAGATTTTTCTAGAATAGCCATTCCCTTAACTAAACTAACCTGTAAATCTGTTAAGTTTGAATGGGGATTAAAATAAGAAGAAGCTTTTAGAATTCTTAAGCAAAGATTAACCCATACACTCATACTAGCATTACCAGAAGGAACTGAAGACATTGTAGTCTATTGTAACGCTTCTAAATTAGGTTATGGATGTGTGTTAATGCAATGTCTAAAGGTAATAGCTTATGCATCCAGACAACTTAAGAATCATGAAGAGAATTATTCAACCCATGATCTAGAACTAGGAGCTATAATTTTTGCCCTTAAGATTTGGAGACATTACCTTTATGGTAGTAAGTTTACCATATTTACTGATCACAAAAGTTTAAGGTATGTTTTCGGGCAAAAAGAGTTGAATATGAGACAAAGAGGTTGGATGGAATTGCTTAGTGATTATGATTGTGATATCCAGTATCATGAAGGAAAAGCAAATGTAGTGGCAGATGCTTTAAGCCGAAAGTATCATGAAAAGCCAAAAAGGGTACGTTCTCTTAAATTAAATCTAAAAGTAGATTTAAATGATCAAATTAGAAAAGTACAAGAATCAGTAATCAAGGAAGATACTGAAAAGCTAAAAGGTATGCTAAAAGAATTAGAATAATAAACAGATGGAATTTAGAGATTCCATAAAAAGAGAATGTGGATACCTAAATTAGGAAACCTACGTCATCGTATATTAGAAGAAGCTCATAAGTCCAAATATACGATGCATCCAGGAAATGATAAAATGTACCAGGATTTAAGGAAAAATTTCTGGTGGATAGGAATGAAAAAGGACATAGCAGCCTATGTTTCTAAATGTTTAACCTGTTCACAAGTCAAAGCTGAACACCAGAAATCCTCAGGATTTCTACAACAATTAGAAATGCCGGTGTGGAAATGGAAATTAATAACAATGGATTTTGTTACTAAATTACCCAAAACAAAGAAAGGTAATGATACAATCTGGGTGATTGTAGATAGGTTAACCAAATCAGCCCATTTCCTACCAATGAAAGAAACTTTCAGTATGGAACAATTAGCCAAATTGTATGTAAATGAAATTGTTTCTTTACATGGTATTCGTTTATCAATTTTTTCTGATAGGGATAGCCGATTTACCTCTCATTTTTGGTCAAGTTTCCAAAAAGCCATGGGAACCAACTTAAAACTAAGCACAGCTTATCATCCTCAAATGGACGGACAAAGCGAAAGGACAATTCAAACAATGGAGGACATGCTTAGAGCTTGTGTAATTGATTTCGGAGGTAATTGGGACGATCACTTACCTTTAATAGAATTTTCTTATAATAATAGTTATCACACAAGTATCAATGCTGCACCATTCGAAGCACTTTATGGACGAAAGTGCCGAACCCCAGTCTGTTGGGCAGAAATTGGGGAAAAGCAACTATCTGGACCAGAGATGGTGCAAGAAACAACTGACAAAATTATTCAAGTCAAGGAACGACTGAAAGCCGCACGTGATTGACAAAA
This sequence comes from Helianthus tuberosus, assembly GCA_030545235.1. Classification (NCBI taxonomy): domain Eukaryota; kingdom Viridiplantae; phylum Streptophyta; class Magnoliopsida; order Asterales; family Asteraceae; genus Helianthus; species Helianthus tuberosus. The sequence continues at coordinate 12,425 of JARYGA010023122.1, read as the reverse complement.
GAGCTATGCCGATAACCGACGCAAGCCATTGGAATTTCAAATAGGGGATAAAGTATTATTGAAAGTCTCTCCTTGGAAAGAAGTGGTAAGATTCATAAAAAGGGGAAAGCTAAGTCCCAGGTATATTGGACCTTTTAAGATTATTAAAAGAATAGGACCTGTAGCCTATCAGCTACAACTGCCAGAGGAAATGGCAGGAATACATGATGTATTTCATGTATCTAATCTCAAGAAATGCTTAGCTGATGAATCGCTAATAGTATCTCTTAAGGATATAGAGGTAAATGAACAACTCAAGTTTGTAGAAAAGCCTCTATAGATCGAAGACAGGAAAGTTAAAAACCTTAAGCATAAGAGATTAGTTCTAGTCAAAGTGAAGTGGGACTCCAAAAGAGGACCTGAATACACATGGGAGCTTGAATCTGAAATGAAAAAGAAATATCCACACTTGTTCCAGTAGATCTCGAGGACGAGCTCTAAAACAAGGTGGGGAGGATGTAACAACCCTCAGTAAATCCGACACCCTTATAATTTTTCCGACACCCTAATATATTTTAGAATGTCCCAATATGTCCTAAAATACACCCCATACGCGAAAACAGGCCTCAAACATATTAAATAATATTAAAAATAATTAAAAATTTGAAACTTAAGTTGAGGCGGGCCGCGTAGAACCCACCTCAACCTTACGCGGGCCGTGAGTGTCCCAAATGGTGGCGCTGCCCTGAGCTGACACGTGTCGACATCGTGGCGGACCTACACGCTGACCCAGCTAAGCTATATGTTGACCGGATGTTGACACGGGCCGCGTAAGGCTTTGCCTTATCTTACGCGGGCTGCGTGAAAGTCAGGTTTTGCAACTATATAAAGGAGGCCTCGGGCTTCAATTCAGTTCGTTCATTTCTCAATTCTCAATCACAATTTCTGTAGTAGAGTTATAATACTCGGGTATTATACCCCTAATTAGCGAGGTTCTGCTCCGTTGTAAGTATTATAACCCTAGTTTCATAATAGATATGCTGCCCGATTGATTTAGGGTTCCGTAACAACTGTCGTGGTTCTGCCCGACGTAGTTGTTGGAATGCCGTCTCGGGGAGGGTATCATTAATATTTTCAAAGGGTTATGATACTAACCTATGTACATTTGTATAAATTATAGATTATTCCCAGGAAATCCTTACGCGAAGTCTAAGATAGCAATGTGAGTTTATCCTCTTTTGTTAACCTTTTTGTAATATTTTACAAAACCTTAAATGTTTTACAATGCGATTAAGTGGTGATTGAGTCTTTGTAGTTCTTCAATTACTGCCGGTATGTTGGGGTTTTGTATACAAAATTTACTACACTGTGAGTAGTAAGTCGGGGATGACGGTACGTTACCATTGGACAACGAGTTAGCCAATGTGTAATATGACCCACAAGTCAGGATTGACAGTACTGAATGAGTAATTGTGTTGAAATAAAAAATGTGATCGCTCTCAATACTGTGTTAATTGATAAAATGTTTCTTGATTAAACTGGGATTCACTCACCAGTATTTCCCACTGACAAATGTTTTTAAAACGCGTTTCAGGTAACACAATGTGACAGCCAATTAGTAAAAAGCCAGCTGGAGAGCACTAAAGGCTTGGGAAAAATGTGGCTATAAAAGTTACCTAATAAATGATGCTTTAAATTCAATAAAATAGGGTTTATCCCTATAAATGTATTGTAATAAGAAACTTGGGTTTTACCCATGTGATTATTAATATTAAGTATGGTGGTTTTACTCTGATAAACATTTCCAAACTACGGTCCTGATGAAAAAAATTTCCGCTGCCAAATTAACAAAACTGATACCACCGAAAATCTGAGCTCGCGTTCTCCCGTTCCCGGGACAGATAAGGGATCGGGGGTTGCGACAGAAGGTGGTATCAGAGCCTAGCCACTGGACTGAGCCAAAGAAGTGTTCTGCTGACACTTAAATTCTAAATTTTGTGTTAGGAAATAAATTACGGGAATACATGCATAACTGTAATTATTTGTTATGTGTTATTTGACTATTTGTTAGTTTACAGTATGAGTGATCAAGGACCCTCAGACATGAGTCGTCAGTTGTCTGAATCACCTAAGAATAAAGGTACCTCTTCACAGCCTGCCCTTTCTGGGTATACTGCTGATCAGGAAAAGGGATATTTGCCTTTAAAGCTCAGTCTGAAGAGCCATTCCCTCATATGAAACGAGGATGGTTCAGTAAGGAAGCGTTTGCGCGTAGGAAACGAATGTGAAAGTTGAAACAGCAAAGAGCCTTAGCAGCCGTTAAGCGAGAGTCAGATGCCCATACACAGGATATGCTTAATAGAAGCCTAGCCAATTTTCATATCCTAGCTACAACTGCTGCTGACCCAAGTCTGGAACAACTAGTAGCCCCACAACCACAAATCCCAGAACAACCCATGGAGGTAGAAAACCCTGAAAGCCAAGTGGAGATACATGACTTTAACCCAGAAGAAATCCCTAAGGTACCTGCACCAAACCCCCTAGACCCAAATTACGACCCCTGGTGGGACGACAATAGGGACTTTGTGCAACGTTACCCTATCCATGAAGACCCACCCATACAGAACATAGGAGCCTATCCAGGTATGGACCCTTTAGATCCCTATTACCATGATGAATATATTAGGGAGATCTTAGAAGATCCTTACCGATTTCAGGCACTTTCACCTCCATATCAGGAACCCGCACCCCAGATTCCAAACCCAGTCCTAGAACCTGCGCCCCCAATGAGTGCAGAAAATGTCCAAGAACTTAGGACTTTTGGGGAGGAAATTTTAGAAAGCAGTGAGAGAATGCGTCAGGTAGGAGAGCGTCTCATATGGAAATACGATGAACGCAATATGGATTTTTGGATAAATCCATATCCGTGAATGTGAGAATGGAGGAAAAGGTAGTAGTAATAATAATATAATAAAATAAAATAAAATAAAATATGTGTGTACGGATGCATATTACTATTAGTGTGATTCTATTTCTGTTAGTATTATAATTTTATTTCAGTACTAGTGTGTAATAGACGCATAGTATATGGAAATAGAGTACAAGTCGCAATGATCGATTCTTTTGGCTAGATTACGTGCCATGTGATTAACTATAGTAAATATTATCTTGTGATATTAATTATTGGTAAATGTTTAAAATTCAGATGGCCGACAACGGAAATCAAGAAAATTTGAATAACGATAACCAGAGTAACATTAACATGGTTAATGAGAATCCAAGCATCCATAACAACGAAAACCAAATGGATAATAGTGCCGTTCAACATATAGTGGCACAAGGAATTATAGATGCCATGCCATTTATTATTCAAACTATTCAAGAAGCGAATAATAAAAGTAAGCATAGCAGTAAGTGTCACACCCCAACCAATGGCGGAAACATCGGGATGAGACGAAGTGTGAAGATTGCTAGAGACATCATAACGCTATTTGTGACAATATTTAATAAGCCGATTTCATTGCATAAAGTGATTGTCAACATTACAAGAAATTCAAATACAACAAGTTCAAAGAAGTACATAACAACATAAGCAAAATTGATACAACATATTAAACCTAACGTCTATATGTGTATCTAGGCATCAACGCTACTTCTTTTCATAGTACCATCATCATCAACCTGTAACATGTTTAAAAATACAATTCAATGCAAAAGCAATGGCGAGTATACAAGTTTGGTACGTACATAGCAAAAATAAGTTTCGAACAATTCCTCATAGCAAGCATGTGATTCAAGATAAACAATAAATTTGGCATGTGTCTAACGAATCAACCCAAAAGAGACGCGAGATGCTGCATGACATAACCACAAGTTTACGGGGGCGGGGCATCAATCCTATAGCTCTAAAATTGGCAGATGTTACAGTCTCCCCTACTTTAGGAGATTTCGTCCTCGAAATCTAAGATTAACGTATTTTCATAAAAATTTAGAACAATCCACATAACATACTTAGTTAACAAGATTAACGTATCCCTGGCATGTGAATACACAGGTCAACCCATCGTGTATGTTAAGGTGTGGCTTCTTACGAAGTTAATGACAAGTTTATCACATAAAGTTTCACCCAAGTAACACGAATCCAGTATAACGTATTAGCATGCACGTGAAATAAATTCCAAAATTTTTGAAAAGGAACGTTCAATCATAAAATTTCATTGAGAACGAAGAAAAGTTGGTAACTACCTCCGAGGTAAGAGAATCACCTCTAGCTCGTTGGTGAAGTTAGAAAGTGAGTGGAGCTAATCATCAAGGTTTGGGAATCACCCCTATCTTGATGATAAGTTTCCATTTTTAGGAATATGAGTATTAACAAGCATCAGGATGTATCAAAGTATTCATATATAATGTATTATTTTGTGCATTGCATAAGAAAAATGTTCATGTGTAAGTTTTTGATAAATAAACATGTTACACCCCAAAAGTGGTAAAAGTAAAAAGGGGAAAATACGAGTATACTCACGGTTTCTCAAAGTTGTTCCTTTGGTAATCCCGTGACGAGTTGAAGGTTGGAAACTTCAAGCCTATAAGCGATACAATTCTTCCGTATACAAAACAGTTAAATGAATCCCCGTTTCTGATGTGGAAGATCAGACTAAGCTGCAACCACAGAGCATACTACGAAGAGAGGAGAATGGTTAGAACACTTAGTGTTCTTTTAGAATTCTTAGAATTCTTGATTTAGAGAGGTTGAGAGAACTTAGAGAGATAGAGAGAAGAATGGTGTGAAGAAAATGGTAGAAGGAGGTTGGTATTTATAGGTAAAGAAGGTGGAAAAGGGTGAAATATGATTGGTTAAAAAAAGTGGAAGAGGATTGATGAGGTGGAAAGATGATTGAAGGAGGTGGAAAAAGTGATTGGAGAAGAAAAGAGGTGGAAAAGGTGATTGGTATATTTCTTGGTATTTGTTAAGTATATATTATGTAATTGAGTATATAAAAAGTATAAAAGTATAATTCAAGTATTGAGGATGTACGTATAAGTATTTATACGTATGAATAGTGTCGGTTTGCGTATAAATACGTATTTAAATGATTGGTTGTGTGAATAAAAAAATATGTATAAAATATGAATTTTATTATGATTAATGCCTTGAATTGTGAGATTACAATTAAAATACGAATGTAAGGTTTCTAAATTAGAATACGAATACGAATATTTTTAAAATAGAAATACGAAGATACGAGGCGTTACAGTCTCCCCTACTTTAGGAAATTTCGTCCCGAAATTTATTCAAGAGGAAGACCTTAGAGAAAAAGCATTTTAGGGTTCGAATGTTTAAACCGAATGATTGCAAACGAGGTTTGTATAAAAGGCAGAGAATAACGGGGAATAATGGAGGTATAAGAGTGAACGACTGACCTAATAAACAAATGCGAGTATAAGAATGGCGTGTGTATTGAAAGTGATGTGTTAAGAATGGGGTCTCGTCGTGGATAATCGGATATCGCGCGTTTAGCAATGCGTTTGTGAGTTGTTAAAGTTTGTATCAGGTGTAAATAGGTCTGTAAAACACCAAATTTCTCATGGCACGTTTTACGAAAGTTTGGTAACATGGTGAAAACACTTATATACAGGAAGTACCAGCGGCGTATCCACCATGTTTTGACCATGTTACGTCTGTTTCGTATTCGATGTCATGTTACGTTCTGTGTTTTATCATACACAGTAGTACACTCTATGGTTCTCATGAGCCAATCACTATAATCCCGTGTGCACCCACGATTATTTTGATCGTCGCATGATCCGCATAGCTTGTACTAGTCGTGTATGAATCAGGGTATACATAATTTAAAAATTAAGAATGTGTACGTGTAAGAATGTAGTATGTAAGCAAGTCCATGCTTAAGTATGTATGGGACCCACGTAAGCAAATCACTCGGATTACGCTCGCGTACGGGTACGAATGTATGAATCATGAGTTTAAGTATGAATATGCATGTATGTATGAGCATAAACATAAAATGTGTAAGTAGTATGTGGGTAAGTATAAGCATAAAACGTATGAAAAATGAGTATAAATGCGAGTACAACATGAGTAAAAGCGTAAACACAAGGCGTATGAGTATAAATACAAGTATCAGTGTGAACATAAGATGTATGAGCATAGATATGAATATGAATGTGAATATAGGTGTAAAACATGAAGGTTAAGTTTGAATAAAATATATGTGTATGAATATAAGTGTAACAAAGTTATGTAAGTGCTAATGAAAACATAACGCGTATGAATATGAATGTGAATACGAATGTAGTATAGACATAAATGTAAGGACAACGTAAGTGTATAATTGTGAGTGAATGTATTAACGTAAAACGTACGAATTTTGAATCGTGAGTATAACATAAATGTGTAAGTGTGAACATAAGTGGAGGCATAAAATGTATAAGCATGGATGTAGAAAAATAATGATTTGTTTATAGTATAAATCGAACTACACGAGTTTATGCGCGTAAATGTTTAAAAGTTTTGAGTATGAAAGAAAAGGGGATGAGTGACACGCATGAGATTGTTGTGAAACATTGACTAAAACGTGTAAAATGATATGCGTGTATAGTTTGTGAATGTAAATAGATCGAGTTGTCACGAAATACGGACTCTAGTTTGTCAATGTAAAGGGAGTATTAAACGTCTGTTGGTTATGTGGAAAGTACTTTGTAAAGGAATGGAAATGCTATTGCGGTTTTAAAAGAGTTTACATAAGTTGAAAATTTGTCGGTTCTTATGAAGTTCCCGTGTCCACGTGTTTTGAATTTAATTGACGTATTGAGTGAGGTTTTGAAAAAGTTCTAGAGATTAATAAGTTTGCATCATTTTAAGCAACTTTGTGTTAGAAAATTTTGAAACTTACAACTTCTTGTGAAAAAGTTGATCCTTAGAAAAGGAATTTGGTACATGAACTTAGTGATTGTTGAAAAATGTTTCATTGGTTTTGAAAAGGAATTTTTTTGTAAATGATTGAATAATATTGGTAATATTTTGTAGGTGTGTGCGAAAAAGTTGATTTGATTCTTAATTGAGAATAACAATCTCTAGTTTAATGGTGTGAGAGGAGCGTGTTTCAATGTTTACCTTGGTTGGTGGATTTGTGGGCAACGGATTTATTAAACCGACCAGGCTGACAAGTAGTATTTCGTGAAATTTGAAAATCGAGGAACACGCGTTTGGTAACATTAAAATTTTGTGTATGCGAGTGATGTGAAATTAGATTATAGAATAAAAGGTACGTTTAAATAAATGAAGCATTTGAAATACATGATAAATGATTTAGGTATAAACATTATCGTGTTTACATAATATAGTCTATTAAAAGAAAGTGTTGGTAACGATCACCTAGGTAAGGGAATCACTCCAAATCCGTTGGTGAGGTCGTTGTAAGATGAGAAAAGAAGCAGAGTTAATCGTCAAAGTAAGGAAATCACTCCTATCTTGATGATATGTCTCCACTCGTTGTTAAAAAGTGTGAATAAAATTACGTGAAGTCATGTATGCTAATAATGTATAATCGTATGAAAAGTAAGAATATGATGTGTGCGCAAAAAATGAAATCTCGAAAAAATTTTGTTCTAAATTGACAAAAGATCGAAAATAATAAAGCTTAACTCGTGTAAAACTTAGATGGTTCCAAACGGAACATTGACTAACCAAAGTAGTCGAAAGATCTTTTGAAATTGAGAAACATGCTTTGGCCTAATAGGTGGAATACTCTCGCCGGTACCTCGGCTAACGGTACTCACCCTTCCAGTTACTACATATTCCCAAATCCATCGAAAATTCGAGACTTGGCGGGACTTTTGAAAATCAAGGAGCGGAACTAGTCGACAAGGTGCGGGTTTCACCCCTAGCTTGACGATTTCGTACCCTAAATGTGGTTGGTACTCGTCGGGTCAAAATTTAATTTCGACTTGTTGACGAGGGTCCACGAGAATTTGAAATTTTGAAATTCTCCATTAAGGTGAGGACTTCACTCCTAACTTAGTGGTAAATTTCGTGTAAGAAAAGAAAAGTAGAGGGATTGAGAGTCATTCACCAAATTGTGGGTTTCACGCCTATTTTAGTGAAGTCGTCTCGTTTGTGTATTATGAGTGTTTTCGGATTTAGAAATATCGGGTAAAATGTATGAGGGAAGTGTATGTCAAATGAATACACAAACAAGTATGAACACATAAGAAAGAATGGTACATAAATAATGAAATGATAAAACAAGTATTAACACATAGAGAAATATGTCAGGAATAACACATAAAGAATCGAATAATGATAAAACAAGTATTAACACATAATAAAACAAGCATTAATGCATAAGAATAACATGTCAAATATTACACATGAGTGACATACATGTTTAAAAGAGCATAAATAGGAAACAAATAAAGTATCATGTAGTTGTTCAAACAAAACATACGAATAAGGCTCTAAAACTATAGACTAGGTAAAAGCATTCCTACTTTCCTAATTCCCTATAGTTATGGCTCTGATACCAATCTGTCACACCCCAACCAATGGCGGAAACATCGGGATGAGACGAAGTGTGAAGATTGCTAGAGACATCATAACGCTATTTGTGACAATATTTAATCAGCCGATTTCATTGCATAAAGTGATTGTCAACATTACAAGAAATTCAAATACAACAAGTTCAAAGAAGTACATAACAACATAAGCAAAATTGATACAACATATTAAACCTAACGTCTATATGTGTATCTAGGCATCAACGCTACTTCTTTTCATAGTACCATCATCATCAACCTGTAACATGTTTAAAAATACAATTCAATGCAAAAGCAATGGCGAGTATACAAGTTTGGTACGTACATAGCAAAAATAAGTTTCGAACAATTCCTCATAGCAAGCATGTGATTCAAGATAAACAATAAATTTGGCATGTGTCTAACGAATCAACCCAAAAGAGACGCGAGATGCTGCATGACATAACCACAAGTTTACGGGGGCGGGGCGTCAATCCTATAGCTCTAAAATTGGCAGATGTTACAGTAAGCGACCAATCGAACCAGAAAACAGCGTAAACAATGGACCCGTACTTCAATTGCCTATTCCCAAAAGGAGAAGAACCGTGTCTTACGGTTGTTCTTATAAAGAATTCTGGTTTTGTAAACCAGTGGAATTCTCGGGCAACGAAGGGGCCATTGCAACCCTATGTTGGATAGAGAAAATTGAGGCAGTCTTAAGAATAAGCAAGTGTGCTGAAGAAGATAAGATATTGTTTGCTTCTAATCTATTTAAGAATGCAGCACTAGAATGGTGGAACATTATCCTTCAATCAAGAGGAAGTGATAGAACTTACAATATGGAATGGGAAGAATTTAAGAACAAGGTAGAAAGAAAATTTTGTCCACCCAATGAAAAGGAACAGATAGCAAACAAATTCCTAAACCTTAGGACGACTGGTGTGGATAGTAAGGGGTACACTAAGTTATTCTTCGAATATGCTAGAATAGTGCCAACTCTTGCTTCACCAGAACCAGTGTTAATTTCCCGTTATATCTGGGGATTAATTGGAGAGATTAGACATGTAGTCAAGGCAGCTAGACCTCAAACGATAGAAGACGCTGTAGAACTAGCCAATACCTTGACTAATGAATTAGTCCGTACCCGAGAAGAGGATCAGAAAAGGAACCTAACCCAGAAGTTGACTCAAGAATTTCGTTCTGGAAATTCTAACCGTGGGAGAAATGTAGGTTCTACCTCTGCACCCTACTGTAAGTATTGCAAAAGAAAGCATTCAGGAAGATGCTCCATATACTGTAACTTTTGCAAAATATCGGGACACAAGAAAGAAAACTGCAGGAAGAAAGCTAACAACAGGATATGTTACAACTGTGGAGAACAAGATCATATCAAGCTTAATTTCCCAAAATTAGCTCCAGCTACACACAATAAGAATACTAAAAATGCTAGAGCATTTGTACTAACTGCAGATGAAGCCAAGATGATTCCAGATGTCATAGCCGGTACGTTTTTAGTTAATGATATCTTTGCTAAAGTATTATTTGACTCTGGTGCAAACCAAAGTTTTATTAATACGTCATTTTGCAAAATTCTAAATCAGTCATTAACTAAACTACCACAAGAATGCATAGTAGAAACAACTAACGGAGATATTGCACATAACACTTTCATTGACATATAACATGTTAGATTATCCTCTGATAAAATACCCGACATTTAGACATGCAAATTACAACTTATGTCGTTTCAGCTTTAATATTCAAAACTGGGCTGTTTTCGGGTATTTTAATAAATTAGTTAATCTTTTCCAAAAATTCCCAAATTTTTACAGAAGGTCTTAAACGATTCAAATATTATTGTGTAAATATCTCAGGATCCAGTTCATCACCAATATTTTATAAAAAATCATTTTCCGGACTGAAATCAGATTCATCTTTTTATGACTGCAGTCCACGGAATAATTTATTTAAAATTCATCGTAAGTCCGATTTACGAAATTCCAGTGGGAGGATTACAAATACATCAGTGGTCATTTACTGTACAAATTTCATGACTTAGTTCTACTCAGGTTTCAAGTTATGATGAAGAATATAACACATATTTTCAGCAGCAAAAATGCAGCTTTTGCTGCTGTTACAAAACGCCCCTTTAAAAATAGCAAACGAAGTCCAAAAATTATGATTCCAGTGCCATTAGAACCGTATTTCATAATATCACGTTATAGACTCAGGAAAATCAGTTTTTCGCTAAGTTATGGTCTGGTTACAGCCAACTGAAGTTGGCTATAAATACTTGGACAGAAGTTGTTTTCAGCTTATTGTGTTCTAACGCATGTTCTATTTGTTCCGTTAACATGTCTAGTGATCAACAATAACATTTAACATCACTTGCAGCAGGTTATCGCTTATTTAACTCAGATTTATCATGTCAAGTACCATCGTTCATATCAGATATCCAGAATACAAGTTTTCATCAAGTAACCATCATAAACAAGACAACATCATACTAGCATGATTTCATCATAATACATCTATTATCCACCAACAATATGAAGTAAACAAGAGTGTAAAGAAGTCTTACAACTAGCTTAAAGCTAGGGAAGATCACAAGTGAAAATCAAGTGGATAAAAGCTTGTGGTAGAGGTCCTTTAAGTTCTGTGAACACCGAGCCTCCTAAATCACCTTCTAACAACTTGTATGAAGCTTGGATTAGATGATCTTGAAACAAAAGAGTGGGTGTGTGTGAAGGTTGTTTGGGCCGTAGCTTTATGGAGAAGAAGAAGGGGATTTTTGGTGATTTAAGTGAAGGGGATAATTGATTATATAAACATAAATTCTAATATCCAATGGGTCATATGTTTCCCAAAGTACATACAAGATATTCTCATAATATTTAAAGAGATTGCATAGGGATTGTGCAAGATTTAAGAAATCTTATGGTGTGGGCCCCCCATGGGCTGATTACTTGCAAGGATGGGGGGGGGGGGGGGTTAAATGAAAATTGTTGGGTAAGTAGGTGATTTAGTAGGGTGTTTAAGTGTAAGTGTTGTGTCTAGTGTGTAACATGACTTATGTAGTATGTTTAAGTGTTCGGGAACTAATACTAGCTCAGAAAAAGTGAAATAACGTTTTTAACAATATTTTTGTGTTCCGGGTAATGTCCGGTTGTTCGGTTAGATACCGTTCCGTTAAAGTGCTAAGTTGTTCCGTATAGTGTCCTATATATATCTTTTTGTAACATTTTTAATTCCCAACACTTAGGAAGGCATACAAGACTATTTAGTCAATTTTCCACACAAGACTAGTATGTTAAAAAGCACATGTAACTATAACACAGAAAACAAAAAGCAGTTAAGTGATTCAGCACAATCATCAAACACTTTAATTATCGTTAAATAATCGTACGGATACATGTAATTACGAGGGTTGTCACATTCTCCCCCTGTTAAGAAAATTTCGTCCCGAAATTTAGCTCGTGGTTACTGAGGAAGCTAGTTATGTTGCGTTGGTTTCCTGGTTTTCTTGGGGTGTCACATCATCCCCCCGTTGGTTTGGAATTTCGTCCCGAAATTATGCAGTAGCTTCAGCCTCAGTAGTGGTTGCACTTTTTTTAAACAGCTGGGGACACTTGAGTTTCATTTGGTCTTCTCGTTCCCAGGTATACTCTGGGCCACGACGGGAATCCCAACGAACTCGGACGAGAGGTATTCTGGTACGCTTGAGAATCTTAACATCTCGGTCAGTAATCTCTATTGGTTCCTCGACGAATCGCAGCTGGTCGTCGATTGTGAGCTCCTTGAGAGGAACTATGAGGGTCTCGTCTGACAGACACTTCTTCAGATTTGACACGTGGAATACGTTGTGAACTCCACTGAGTTCTTCGGGTAGATTCAACCTGTAAGCGACTTTGCCA
>JARYGA010023121.1:0-38958 GCA_030545235.1 Helianthus tuberosus | reverse complement strand
AAACTCAGAATTGTCGGATTGAACATGCTTAGACATGTTCTTACATTAATTACCAAGTTATATAAGTGTTAAAACAGGTTTCATGGCTTCTACATTGTTAATTATGTGTTTATTTGCAAAATAGCTTTCTGTTGACTTTTTGTAATTAAGTTTGACCCGACAATTGACCTAGTTAGAGTGGAAATCAGAGGGTGCCCTTTTAAGGGTTTATTACCCACATAATTACCAACTCATAGCCACTTTCAATTCGAAAAATGACTGGACCATTAGTGATTAATCACTAAGTCAAACCTTAATTACGACGGCTTTGACTTTCGGTCATTAAACTAATAAAACATGAATTTGGAAGGCTAAGAACACTCACAATGGTCCTTAGAACGAATTAAGAGCTGATGGAAGCTTACTTGAAGTCCAGAGAGCTCCAGAGAGTGTATGAGAATAATTTTCAATTGTGCAAGAACAATGTTGCAACAAAGGCTCCTTATATAGGAAGTTTAATTGCACAAGATCATTCCACATGAGTCTACCATTGATCCCTGATGAATCCAAGCGTCCCCTATGCATGAAAAACCACTGGTGCAGCCCCTGAATTCGGAAACCATTCATCTAAGGCGGTGGAGCAGGCTGAACAGGCAGCTGTCCATTTTTCTGCCCAGTTACAGGTCTTACGGACCGTAAGATAAGGGCCTTACGGTCCGTATCCGCTTTTTAATCTTTATCGCCCAGATCAGCCACCTTACGGTCCGTAAGGTGGTCTCTTTGCGGTCCGTAAGACTTGGTCAAAAGCCAAAAATTTTGAGAATCTTTAACATTTGACCATGTAACCTATCATACTTCGAATCTTTGGTTATTATTAGCAGGAGGGGATCATATGTTCAGACCTGAGACATCTTGGGAGTGTGGCCATGCAATGGCATTGTCTTGTAGTCTTTTGAAAAAGCCAAAGGGTGAGAATTTGTCGTAAAAACACATAGGATCCCATATCTTGAATATTTGAATTAGTTACTATGAGATTTAATCGGATACATGTGAAGCGTTCATCAGATATTCATGAAAGTTTATACTTATTTTACCAAGGTTCGGTAACGTTAAAAAGGTCAATCAGAGGTAATAATCAACATGTTGACATTTTTAATCCTCTTAGTTACCTTTCAATCATGATCCGGACTTATAACATGTTTAAAGTCTATGACATGTGTCTTTATTATATTGGTCGTGATTTTACGAGGTGTTACATCCTCACCCCCTTAAAAGAAATATCGACCTCGAGATTTACTGAAATAAATGAGGTTACTTCTGTTTCATTGTGGACTCTACCTCCCACGTGTATTCGGGACCTCTCCGGGCATCCCATTTAACCTTTACAATCGGTACTTGCTTCTTTCGAAGCTTCTTAACCTGTCGGTCCTCAATCGACAAAGGTTTTTCAACAAACTTTAAGCTTTCATCTATGTGCACATCCGTATGTGGCATGACTAGTGATTCATCAGCTAGACACTTCTTCAGATTGCAGATGTGAAACGCATTATGAATTCCACTGAGCTCTTCAGGCAGGTTTAACTTGTAAGCCACAGTTCCGACACATTCGATGATCTCGAATGGTCCTATGTATCTTGGGCTTAACTTGCCTTTCTTGCCAAATCACATTACCCCTTTCCAGGGTGATACCTTAAGTAGAACTTTGTCACCTATCTCAAATTTTAGAGGTTTACGCCTTTTATCTGCGTAGCTTTTCTGCCTATCCCTGGCAGTTTTGAGACGATCACGTATCTGCACAATCTTGTCTGTCGTCTCCAGGACAATATCAGGTCCTGTTAGTTGGACATCTCCAACTTCTGCCCAACAAACAAGCGTCCTGCACTTTCTTCCATACAAAGCTTTAAAAGGTGCAGCTTGAATACTCGAATGATAGCTATTATTGTAGGAAAATTCAATCAATGGAAGATGATCATCCCAACTTCCTCCTAAGTCAATAACACAAGCTCGTAGCATATCTCCGAGTGTCTGAATAGTACGCTCACTTTGACCATCCGTCTGAGGATGATATGCAGTGCTGAAGTTTAATCGAGTGCCTAGGGATTGTTGAAAGCTTTTCCAAAAATGCGATGTATATCTCGTATCCCTATCAGAGATGATAGACACTGGTACTCCGTGAAGAGATACAATCTCGTCCACATACAGCTGAGCTAACTTATCTGAGCTGTGTGTTTCCTTAATAGGTAGGAAGTGGGCTGACTTGGTCAACCTGTCAACTATAACCCAGATAGTATCATTTCCTCGCTTTGTCTTTGGTAACTTTGTGATGAAATCCATAGTTACCATTTCCCACTTCCAGGTGGGAAGTTCAGGCTGTTGCAGCAAACCTGACGGCTTCTGGTGTTCGGCTTTAACCTGAGCACATGTTAGACATTTGGCCACATAAGTGGCTATAGACTTCTTCAAGCCTATCCACCAATAATTTGCCTTCAAATCCTGGTACATCTTATCACAGCCAGAATGAACAGAATATTTGGAGTTATGGGCTTCTTGAAGAATCACCTCCCTAAGTCCTCCATAAATTGGAACCCATATTCGTCCATTCAATCTTAGGATTCCATCCTTGTCATATGATAACTGTTCAGCAGTTACACCCAACTTTTCATTTGGATAGTTAGCTTCTAATACAGCTTCCTTCCGAGCGGCTAACAATCTTTCATTTAAGCTGTTTTTCAATTCAATGCTATTGGCATTGATTCTAATGGGCTTAACCCTTTCCTTTCTGCTCAAAGCATCGGCGACCACATTTGCCTTACCTGGATGGTATCGGATTTCACAATCATAATCATTCAGTGTCTCCATCCATCGACGCTATCTCATGTTCAGATCCTTCTGGTTGAACAAGTGTTGAAGGCTTTTATGATCAGAATAGATCACACACTTGGTACCATATAAATAATGCCTCCATAGTTTTAGTGCAAACACAACGGCACCCAACTCCAAGTCGTGGGTGGTGTAATTCTTTTCGTGCACCTTTAATTGTCAGGAAGCATAGGCAATGACTTTTCCCCTCTGCATTAGCACACATCCCATACCTATGTGTGATGCGTCACAGTATACCACAAACTCTTCTATTCCCTCAGGCAATGTTAACACAGGAGCATTGCTCAACTTTTTCTTAAAAATCTCAGAGGATTTTTGTTGCTTAGGACCCCAATCAAACTTTATATTCTTCCTAGTCAACGAAGTTAGGGGTGCAGCAATCCTTGAGAAATTTTCAATAAAACGCCTTTAGTATCCTGCCAGACCCAAGAAGCTGCGAATCTCTGTGGGCGTCTTCGGCTCCTGCCAATTCATGATAGCTTCAATCTTAGCGGGATCCACCTGGATACCACGCTCACTAACCATATGTCCAAGAAATTGGACTTCACGAAGCCAAAACTCACATTTTGAAAACTTGGCGTAGAGCTTCTCTTGCTGGAGAAGTTTAAGGATACATCGAAGGTGCTTCTCATGATCAGCCTGATTTTTTGAATAAATAAGAATGCCATCAATGAAGACAATGACAAACTTGTCCAAGTAGGGTTTGCAAACGCGATTCATGAGATCCATGAACGCTGCTGGTGCATTAGTGAGCCCAAACGGCATCACCAAGAACTCGTAATGACCATAACGAGTTCTGAATGCAGTCTTATGCACATCTTCCTCTCTAAACTTCAGCTGATGATAACCTGATCTCAAGTCAATCTTGGAGAAGTAGCTTGCTCCTTGAAGCTGACCGAATAGATCGTCGATCCTGGGCAATGGATATCTGTTCTTGATTGTAACTTTGTTCAGCTCTCGATAATCAATGCATAACCGCATTGATCCATCCTTTTTCTTCATAAACAGGATTGGTGCTCCCCAAGGAGATGAGCTAGGCCTAATAAATCCTTTTGCCAACAAATCATCCAACTGAGTTCTCAACTCTTTCATCTCAGTTGGGGCCAACCGGTAAGGTGCTCTTGCAACAGGTGCTGCTCCAGGTTTAATGTCAATTCTAAACTCCACTTGCCTATCTGGTGGTAAACCAGGTAGTTCTTCAAGGAATACGTCTGGATATTCAGAAATGATGGGAATATCTTCGATCTTGGGCTTTGGTTCATCAATAGTCACTTGTGCCATATAAATAACACAACCTTTCTTCATACACCTTGATGCCTTAAGCATAGACACACTCTTAGGTAACCCGTACTGAGTGTATCCCTGAATTGTCAACGGCTCACCATACGATGTTTTACTAACCACTTGCTTCTTATCACAAACGATCTGAGCTTGGTTATGAGATAACCAATCCATGCCTATTACTATGTTGAATCCATCTAATTTCAAAGGAAGCAAAGACAATGGAAAAGAGTGGTTCCTAATGGATATGAAACATCCATCTAACACGGTTGAAGCAGTTTCTATGGTACCATCGGCCAATTCTACTTCATATTTTATACTTAAGGTTCTAACGGGCAGATTTAATAACTTAAAAAATTTATCATCCACAAACGACTTATCCGCACCCAAATCAAACAAAACCCTTGCATAAACATCATTTATAAGGAAGGTACCTGTTATCACGTTGTCATCCTGAACTGCTTCCCGTGCATTCATTTGAAAGACCCTAGCATTGGTCTTTTTGCCTTCTTCGGGTTTCTTGGCATACTTTGGGCAGTTGGACTTGATGTGCCCCTTCTCGTTACAGTTATAGCACGTCGCATCCTTTATCTTCTTGCAGTCTAACGTCTTGTGCTCATTTGACTTACAAATCCCACAAGCCCTGGGTTGCGATTGGGATTTCAATTCGTACCTGCATTTCCCCAGATGACGTTTCTTGCAAATTTTACACTTGGGTTTTTCACCCGACTATTGATCATCCCTTTTAAACCCGGAACTCTTTTTGTGGTCGGAGTTCCCTTAATGCTTCTTATCAGAACGGTGTGAGTTATCATCCTCACGTTTCCTCTTTCCCGCATCAGAATTTCTAAGCGATCTCTGCCTGACCGCATCAAGGGTAAGAGATAATGACAAATCAGTTACTGACCTAAAGGTAGTAGGTCTTGATGCTTTCATACTCGCTTTGATCTCCGGGGCTAAACCCCCAATGAAACGGGCTATACGCTTTGGTTCCGGTGTCACCAAGTATGGAACCAATCGAGACATGGTATTAAAGCTCGTGAGATACGCCTGAAAGTCTAAATTCTTCATAACCAATGTCAGAAAGTCGGTCTCGATCTTCTCAACTTCGTGTTGAGGACATAAATTTTCTTTGATTAGAGCAACAAACTGTTCCCAAGACATGCTATATAAGTGGATCTTTCCTGTAGCTTGAATCAGTGACCTCCACCAAGCTAGAGCTTCTCCCTTAAATGACTGTGACACAAACTTCACAACGTCCTGCTCTGCACAACCACTAATGTCAACCACTGTATCCATCTCATCGAGCCAGGTCATACAATCGACGGCTCCCTTCTCCCCTGTAAAGTCTCTAGGCTTGCAGGAGACAAAATACTTATAAGAACAGCCCTTAACACGTCGCTCTTGATTGAGCATAACTTTCCTAGATGGAACACTCCTCTGATTTGATAAGTGATGAGAATCACTCTTGCGAGCTGTATGAGTCTTGGAGGGTGGTTTTGAATGAGGTACTGACTGAGTTCTAACGCGAGTTTCACTCGATTCATTAAATTGTCTGTTAAGAGCTCGAGTAACGGCATTATCTATTAATGCCTGCAATTCCGCGCCCGCTACGTTAACTCTGGAAGTGTCATGATTCTCCCTCGGGTGACTGTTGACTTCGTCTGACCCAGCTATGTAGCTTGATTGCTACATAAGATAATGACAATGATTTATTCAGAAGTCCATATCAGAATTGTCATCTTGATAATTTTATTAACCATGGTATTAATAAACCATATTGGTTAATTTATTAAGCATATTCATTCAGGATTTTTCATTATAATCATCCTCAGTCATAATTTATTAATATATTATAATGGCACAAATGGCCAAGTCACAAGGACAATTTAAACCACAAGCCATGATCTTATATGATCGAGGCATTAAGGTATTGAATCATAGTTCATTACCTTTCTTGACAGGGAGTTATAGGCTACAACTGTCTTTTGTCTTATATGACAATGATTATGGCCCGTAGGCCCTATGTAACAACCCTCGGAAAGATCCATAAACAAAATCCGAAGTGTGCGCGACGAAACTTGAAAACTTGACAAACCACACAAAAGTACCTTTATTAGATTCGAAACTAAATACCGAACCATATGGAATCAAGACCCGAGCATACGGGATAAGTATCAGCATGAGAATCAGGAAAAACACTCGATTGGATGAAAAAGCGGCCAAGGACACGCGTCATGCGAAGGCGACACGTGTCAAAGCTACGTGGGACACGTGGCAGTCGAAGCCAGGCCAACTATCCCCGCGACACGCGCCAGGGATAGCCGAACCTGGCGCGACACGCGGGAGGCAACAAAAATTAGCTATAAAGCAAGGGGTTTGGCATTTGATCAAATTGCTTAGTTCGACAGTCTAAAACGTCGTCCTACTCCTTGTATCTCCGTTTCTTTCAATCAATACCCCTAAACCCTAAAGCTCTGCTCGTTATTAGGGTAATAACTCTAATCACTGATATGATACTTTATCCGATCGATTGAAACCGATCCGATGAATGTTTAAGTGCTGCCAATATCTGGCTATGCTCTGTCATTCATTGTGAGGGTTTTGATCTCGTGATTATCGTTAAAGTTGAATTGGGTAATACACTAATACGAGTTCTATTGTATCTAGAAATTAGAACTCATAACTAGGAAGTTGTTAAGCTAGAATACTTAGCAATTAAGTAAACTTAGTAGTCAAGTAAACTTAATAGTTAAGTAAACTTAGTGATTAAGTAAACTTAATGATTATATAAAACTTAGCAATTAAGAAAACTTAGCGATTAAGAAAACTTAATAGCTAAGGAAATTTAACAGTTAAGCAAGCTAAGTAAGTTAATTAATCAGCTAATTACGTTATCTAATTAATCGGCTAAGTAAATTACTTGAATAAACTGTTAAGGAAAATTAATCAGTTAAGTAAGATTAATTAAGTTAAGTAAGATTAATTAATCAGTAAGTAAGATTAATTAAGTTAAGTAAGATTAATTAATCAGTAAGTAAGATTAATTAAGTTAAGAAAGATTAATTAATCAGTTAAGCAAGATTAATTAAGCTAAGCAAGATTAATTAATCTAAGCAAGATTAATTAAGCTAAGCAAGATTAATTAAGCTAAGTAAGATTAATTAAGTAAATTAAACACCTAGATAAATATACATGAAAATAAATATATATGAGATAGATAATATCAAAGGAAGGTGCTAGAAAGGTGTAAGAGGATATATATGTAGGTAGGAAACTTCCTGGAAATTTCATATTTCCTACCTATAAATAGGAAGCTTAGGATTCATTTTTCTTTGCTCATTTCTTCTATTCTTCTCTCTATACGTTGGCGTTCTAACCAATAATCACCGATGCGATAGTCTGTCCGATCGATTCGGGAACCAACTAACGAATGCCCAAGTGCTGTCTAAATAAGACTATACTTTGTGAATTTTGTTCTGAAAAGAATGCCAAAGTGCTGTCTAAATAAGACTATACTTTGTGAATTTCGTTAAGGTTCTGATCTCGTGACCATCGTTAGGTTTGACTGGGTTTAACACTGATACGTATTCCACTCTGTTAAACTAAATGTTAATTACCAGAAAACTCTGCACTATACACTTACAATCAAAATAGATGTATAATCATCAGAAGACTTAGAATCAAGATGCTTGTTTAATCAAGACTATATGCTAACAAGGTGAGTCATTCTCTTTTTATCAAAGTGCTTTGCAAAACCCTAAATGTTTTCAAGTTATATTTTGCAGTGATTAAGTCTTTGCTAATCTTTAATTACTTGTAGTATGTGGGGGTTTTGTGCACATTACTACTAACGATTTATCACTTTAGGTGTGCGAGCCTAATTAGTGATATGTCCACAGTCATAGATTCGGTCGAGTGACAGCTGAACCAGCTAATTATAAGATAGGGGCAAATATAAAAACCCTTAATGCAGTAAATTATAATAATGTGTCATTTTGTACAAAAATGAATGAACTCACCAGTATTTCCTGCTCACCAAATGTTTTAAAAAACGCGTTTCAGGTAATTACAAGTAGACTGGAATAAGAGTGATGATACGACACCGAAAGGCTTAAAGACGTGGCTTATTTTCTCAATTAAATTAAATTAAGAAAACATGGTTTCATATATTCGGGTTTATCCCTTATTAAAGCTACCTTTGTAAAACATGGGTATTATCCCATCTGTTTAATAAATAAAATCCGGTGTTTTCTAAACTCTGATATTTTTCCTAACTCACGGTCCTGATGAAATTTCCGCTGCAATACTTTTCAAAATAATCACCGGTACCACTCGACTGCTCGCGGCTCCTGTCCAGGGTGTGGTCGGGGGTCCTGACAGAAGGTGGTATCAGAGCCACTTGTTTAAGAAATTAGGTGTTATAATAATACCTAAGCTTAAACGAAAGAGTTAGGAAATTGTTATTAACTGGTAACACCCAAGATAGTATTTAGACTTGAACCTAAGAAAAAAAATACTTTAGTAATAGCTTCGAGATAAGTTAATTACTTGCATAAATAAAGTGTGATGGCTGTTGGTATGCCGTGAGGATTGTGACTAGAACGTTGCAAGTATGGTAAATAAGCGATAACACTTGGCCACTGTTATTTCTTATTTATTGGTACTACTTGGTTCTAGAATATGATCCGTCACGTGAATACTAATTTCCTTGTTCTTTGATAAAAGCTCTAATAAAAGATTCATTTTTAAATCATGAATTGAGAAAATTCTATTTATGGGAAATACAATGATAATTACCTCTCCGGCGAGAACAGGGTAAGATGGAGTATAAGATATGTCAAACAAGTGACAGAATTCCCTGAATAGTATCATGACCTGATATCTGACTTGAGTTTGGAAACATGAATCTGTTAAATACATTGACCTTATGAATGGTATGTATATTACAGTATGTGAAATATATGATTATATAGATATGTATATCTATAAGGAAATCCAAAAGCCATAAGGATTGACAATTTAGAATGAATCACTAACATATGTGCCAATGATAGATTTTAGATTTTCTTTATCAGGAATCTCTTATATACATATATAATTCCGATATCAAACATTATTTCGTTTGATTATCAGTCTCGTAACTCGTGCGACAATAAAAACGACATGAACCCTTAAAATTGGGACGCCATCGAAAGTATCAGAATTCCTTTTGCGTTACCTTAGATTATTAACGCATTAGGAAACCTGTAGCTAAAGTTGTGCTAGGCACAAAACGTCTAAGAACTTACACTAATAAGAGTAATTCTACTTTCTTTAAGAACTCTTGTAAAGATAAGAGTAACCACGACTAGGTGCACTTGCCAAGACTCTTCACCTATAATCCTACTAAGATTACCAGTAATAAAGAAGCTGTTACAAAATACATGGGCTGCAAAGGACGAAAGTTGTCCAAACCATTAGTATATGTTAAGAAGAATGAAGTAATGTATGCTTCAAAATTTAGACATTAAGATAGTGAGACCCGATCTTCAAAATACATGATCACGACGTATGCCATGAAATGGAGAGAACTGACAGAAAGGAAATTATGTCTGCTTCATAAAAAAGGAACAAATGGAAACGATGACTCCTGGGGGTGATTGCTGAATTAGGTTGAGATTTGCAAACCAACCGGAGAAGTGACCACAAGGAGACAAGACAGATCAGCCAACAAAGTTCATGTCTGATGAAAGCTGCGAGTTATGCACAGAAGTAAGACATAGTGTATATGGTCTCGGAGTTCATTAACACTAGAGGCATGGAACTGAAAGAAATTCCGACCGATGTTTTCCCAGAGGATCTACTTGGACTATCATGAGAAGGAACTCAGAATTCACCGGGTACTAGGAACCACACCGATTGTTATATCACAAGGTTAAGACTAATGTAGTAATTAATGCTTCAAGTCATAAGTTTCATAAGAAGCCGAAACAAGTACGTGCTCTTAGATTAAATTTACAGATAAATTTAATGAAACAATTAAAGTACCCAAGAAACAGCAATCAAGGATGATAAAAGGGATAATGAAGGAATCAGAAAAAGGAACTAATGGAAATTGGAGATTCCTTAAAGAATTCGGGTACCTATTCAAGGAAATCTACAAGAAAAGATTCTCGAAGAAGCTCATAGAACTAAGTTTTTGATGCATCGTGTAAGTAATAGGAAATATCGAGGTTTGAATAAGAACTACTGATAGATAGGAATAAAAAGGGATGTAGCAAATTCTGTCTCTAAGTATTTAATCGATTAGCAAATTAGGTTTACCTCAACAATTAGAAATGCCAGTATGGAAATGGGATTGATAACAAATGAATGTTATTACCAAAATCCCCAAAACAATAAGTTGTAACAACACAATCTGAGTGATTGTGGATTAACTAACCAAGTTAGCTCAATTACTACCAATGAAGGAAACCCTTTAGTATAAAACGCTTAGTTAAGTTGTGTAGGAATAAAATAGTCTCATTACATAGCATCCCGTTATCTATTGTATTAAATCAAGACAATCCTTTCACTTCTCATTTCTGGAAAAAATTTAACTCGACTTATTTTGAGCAGTGTAAAGGAACACTACAAAACATAGAAAGATATGCTAAGTACATGTGTGATAAATATTGGTGAAAGTAGGACTATTACTTATCACTCATAAGATTCTTCAATAATTGACCTACAAGTATTAGTGTTACCCGTTTAAAACACTTTATGGATGATAGTATCATCTAGTATGTTAGACATACATATGAGAAAAGCAACTATCAGGCCATAAGATCGGCAAACCATTGGAATTTAAATCAGAGAAAGGATACCACTAAAAGTTTCTTTGTGTTTAGGAAAGTTAAGTCCAAGGAATGTCAAACCATTAAAGTAACTAAGAAAAGTGGACCAGTAACCTATCGGCTAAAATTTCTAGCAGAAATGGCAAGTATACATGATACATTTCATGAAATACTTAGAAATCTTTAAGTTGTACCTCTTCAGGATATAAATGTAAACAAAAAGTACATTGAAAGATCTTACAAGTCAAATATGGGACTTCCAAAGCATACGAGATTAGTTCTGGTCAAGGTAAAGTAGGATTTAAGACATTAACAAGAATATAGTAACCACCCTTGTTCCAGCAAATCTCGAGGACGAGATTTAAAACAAGGTGGGGAGGATGTAACAACCCTCGGAAAGATCCATAAACAAAATCCGAAGTGTGCGCGATGAAACTTGAAAACTTGACAAACCACACAAAAGTACCTTTATTAGATTCGAAACTAAATATTGAACCAAATGGAATCAAGACCCAAGCATACGGGATAAGTATCAGCATGAGAATCGGGAAAAAACGCACGATTGGACGAAAAAGCGGCCAAGGACATGCGTCATGCGAAGGCGACACGTGTCAAAGCTACGTGGGACGCGTGGCAGTCGAAGCCAGGCCGACTATCCCCGCGACACGCGCCAGGGATAGCAGAACCTGGCGCAACACGCGGGAGGCAACAAAAATTGGCTATAAAGCAAGGGGTTTGGCATTTGATCAAATTGCTCAGTTCGACAGTCTAAAACGTCGTCCTACTCCTTGTATCTCCGTTTCTTTCAATCACTACCCCTAAACCCTAAAGCTCTGCTCGTTATTAGGGTAATAACTCTAATCACTGATACGATACTTTATCCGATCGATTGAAACCGATCCGATGAATGTTTAAGTGCTGCCAATATCTGGCTATGCTCTGTCATTCATTGTGAGGGTTTTGATCTCGTGATTATCGTTAAAGTTGAATTGGGTAATACACTAATACGAGTTCTATTGTATCTAGAAATTAGAACTCATAACTAGGAAGTTGTTAAGCTAGAATACTTAGCAATTAAGTAAACTTAGTAGTCAAGTAAACTTAATAGTTAAGTAAACTTAGTGATTAAGTAAACTTAATGATTATATAAAACTTAGCAATTAAGAAAACTTAGCGATTAAGAAAACTTAATAGCTAAGGAAACTTAACAGTTAAGCAAGCTAAGTAAGTTAATTAATCAGCTAATTACGTTATCTAATTAATCGGCTAAGTAAATTACTTGAATAAACTGTTAAGGAAAATTAATCAGCTAAGTAAGATTAATTAAGTTAAGTAAGATTAATTAATCAGTAAGTAAGATTAATTAAGTTAAGAAAGATTAATTAATCAGTTAAGCAAGATTAATTAAGCTAAGCAAGATTAATTAAGCTAAGCAAGATCAATTAAGCTAAGTAAGATTAATTAAGTAAATTAAACACCTAGATAAATATACATGAAATTAAATATATATGAGATAGATAATATCAAAGGAAGGTGCTAGAAATGTGTAAGAGGATATATATGTAGGTAGGAAACTTCCTGGAAATTTCATATTTCCTACCTATAAATAGGAAGCTTAGGTTTCATTTTTCTTTGCTCATTTCTTCTATTCTTCTCTCTATACGTTGGCGTTCTAACCAATATTCACCGATGCGATAGTCTGTCCGATCGATTCGGGAACCAACTAACGAATGCCAAAGTGTTGTCTGAATAAGACTATACTTTGTGAATTTCGTTCTGAAACGAATGCCAAAGTGCTGTCTAAATAAGACTATACTTTGTGAATTTCGTCAAGGTTCTAATCTCGTGACCATCGTTAGGTTTAATTGGGTTTAACACTAATACGTATTCCACTCTGTTAAACTAAATGTTTAACTACCAGAAAACTATGCACTATACACTTACAATCAAAATAGATGTATAATCATCAGAAGACTTAGAATCAAGATGCTTGTTTAATCAAGACTATATACTAACTGTAACAATCTACTCGTTTTCATAATATTTTATTATAAACAAGGTCTTAATATACCAAAACCTTGAATTTTATATCAACATAAGGAAAATTTAACCAAGTTAACATCTAGGACAAGTACTACTAGTTTAAGAATTCCAAGACAAAAGAACAAGTGTTTAAGTGTTAATTACATAGACATTGATTTATTCATAGTTAAGTAATCGCGGAAGCTTCAAAATATCGTGTTCGGTTCTTGAAATTTGCTTGATCGCCATCCGGATTAGGTCCATCGTCACCTATGGTCAAAACCACACAAAAGATTAGTTTTGACACCTTAAATATAAGTCCGGTTAAGTTCCATGTCCAAAAATATGCAAAAACAACAAAATCCATCCATCCTAGACGGTCGCGCCGCGCAACGAGGACCACCAAAGGTGGTCGCGTGACGCCACCACCCATCGCGTCGCGCGACGGGTTTTATGCTCGGCGTGGCATAGCGCCACGACATGATTTCGACAGATTGTTGTTGCTGATTGCTGTATATCAGTCCAGCATCACTAAATTCCAATTATAAACTTTAAATTATCATAACTTTTGACTCGTAAGTCTGTTTTAGGTGATTCTTTTTCATATACGTCTGTAATCTCGTTACCGACGTGCCTATTATAATTACCTTACCGAAAATTTGGCTTACGGACCGAATGACTAAAATCACTATGCATTTATTCGACCCGTTAAGGTTACACTTATTTTTCTATCTTTTCAATAGTAAACATAAGGCGCTTTTTACCCAACTTTCAGGGCTTATTATCACCGGCATTTCATTATCCATCTTATGGCTTCATGCTCGCATGATTGTAACTGCCTATGTTAACTATTAAATGACTTTGACGCTACCAATACACCATTATTCAACCCGTTTGGCTCATCTACGGAATCCTCCATTATGATGACTACCAACGAGTTCTAAACAATTCTTGACCTATTATTCCATATAGCGAACATTGTCGCTTCAATTAACACAACCTTTATTCTACAACTCAACTACACATATGCTAATTATCAAAATTTACCCAATGTAACGAATCAAGTTACATACCTTCAAAGTACGCCCTTCAAACGCATGTCGCCACCGGCTTGTCCACTCGACGCTCCGGTGTCCTTCCCTATAGAGTCCAATCATAACGTGTTTAGAACTCTTTTTAAATCATATGTCGCACAATTTTCCGAAACATAATAATTATGCGGTTTAACTTTGAATTTCAGTTTTAAGCCTTCTTTGAGGCAATTATACAAACACCTTAAGGGCAACAATTTACATGATGTATTAGCAAGTTCATAACTTGTCATATAGCCCTATATTTTCATCAATCAACTACCTTACATGAATATTAGCCTCTAGGATTCTGAAATTGCTTCATACATGTCAAATTTCACTAGAACCAACCCCAATTTCCTAGGGTTTATCAAGTTCTACTCCACCCACTAACCACCTACAAGGGTGTTCATGAACTTTGCTAGAATTAAGTATGATTTCCAACTTGTATTTGTCTAGGGTTTACTCCTAGACACTTCAATGTCCATATTTTACCTACATATCATTCATGCATCCACGGATTTTCGAATTCCCAAGATTCATGAGAATTTCAAGTATAGAATTTTTATCAAATTTTACATACCTTATGATCTCCTTGCAATGGGGATCACTAATCTATGCTCGATTTTCGTTTTGGACTTGATTTGCACCTTCAAATTGGAGGTTTTGACAAGAACTAGGGTTTTGGGGAGCTTAGGGTCGCCCCCTGCTTCTGATCGATCTCAGCACACAAGTGTGTTTTGAGTTTAATTTTTTTTGTTTTATTAATATTAGTTTTCATTTAAACACTTTTGGCCCCTCAACTTTCGTTCTTTATTTGTTTTAACTCTTTAACTACTCACAACTCATCATTTAACTAGGTTAATATCATTCCTAGTTAGTTTATTTTTCTTATTTATTCACAACTTTATTGTATTATAAGAATTCGTATTTTTGGGGTGTTACAAGTCCACCCCCCTTAAAAGGGTTTCGTCCCCGAAACCAGAGTACATACCGAATAGTGTAGGGTAGAGACGTCGCATCTCCTCTTCGGACTCCCATGTAGTGTCCGAACCTTTCCTATGCTCCCACTTGATCTTGACTTGATCGATTTGTTTATTTCGTAAGTGCTTATCCTTTCGATCTAAAATCTCCAATGGCCTTACCGCATAATTCAGGCTATCATCCACCTCGATATCATCGTAATGGATATACGCTGTTTCCTCCGCTAGACATTTTCGTAGCTGTGATACATGAAACGTGCCATGTATTCCACTCAACTCTTCCGGTAGCTCGAGGCGATAGGCTACCTTGCCCACTCGCTCAATGATTTTAAATGGCCCAATAAACCTCGGGCTTAGTTTCCCTCTCTTTCTGAACCTGATAACGCCCTTCCATGGGGAAACCTTTAACATAACCATGTCACCTATCTAAAATTCAATCGGTCTTCGTCTTTTATCGGCATAAGACTTTTGCCTATCTTGGGCTGCTTTCAAATGGGCTCGTACCACTTCAATTTTCTCATTTGTGGCTTGGACAACATCTTTATGGGCCAGTTCACGTGGTCCCACTTCACCCCAACACACCGGGGTTCTACATTTCCTACCATAGAGCATCTCGTAAGGTGCCATGCCAATGCTCGAATGGTAACTATTGTTATACGAAAATTCGGCCAACGGTAGATAAACATCCCAACTTCTGCCGAAGTCGATGATACATGCCCGTAACATATCCTCTAGCGTCTGTATTGTTCTTTCACTCTGCCCATCCGTCTGAGGATGGTAGGCGGTGCTAATGAAAAGTTTTGTTCCCATTTGTTCTTGAAAATCTCGCCAGAAGTTTGAAGTAAACAGGGTATCTCTATCCGACACAATGGATACCGGTACTCCGTGACGTGCCACTATTTCTTTTGTATATACCTCGGACCTCTTTTCCGAAGTATATGTCTCGCGTATAGGAATAAAATGGGCACTCTTCGTTAATCTATCCACAATCACCCATATAGCATCAAATCCCCGAATCGTTTTAGGTAGTTTGGTCAACAGGTCCATAGTGATATGTTCCCATTTCCAAACCGGGATCTCCAAAGGTTGCAGCTTTCCATATGGTTTCTGGTGTTCCGCCTTGACTTGTAGACAAGTCAAGCACTTCTCCACGTATTTTACTACATCCCTCTTCATTCCGGGCCACCAATAATTTTGTCTCAGATCGTTATACATCTTGGTCGCACCCAGATGAATAGAATATCAGGATTTATGAGCTTCATCGAGTAGTAGAGTCTTAACCCCACAAGAATTCGGGACCCAAATTCTTTCGGATCGAGTCTTCAACCCGTTCTTTCCGTCCGACAAATCTTTTAGCTGACTGATTATTCTTTCCTTCTTCCAGTTCTCCTCTTTCACTGCTTCTACTTGCGCTTCTCGGATACGTTCAAGTATACCCGAGGTCACGACAAGCTGCATCGACCTTACTCGTAATGGGACATAATCCGCTTTTCAGCTCAGGATGTCCGCCACCACATTTGCCCTTCCAGGGTGGTAATGTATTTCACCTTTAAAATCCTTCACGGTTTCTAACCATCGCCTTTGTCGCATATTTAGCTCCTTCTGATCGAAGAAATATTTTAAGCTCTTGTGATCGGTGAATATGGTGCACTTTACCCCATATAAATAGTGCCTCCATATTTTTAACGCAAACACCACCGCAACCAATTCGAGGTCGTGCGTGGGATATTTCTTTTCATGTATTTTCAGTTGCCTCGAGGCATAAGCTATAACTTTTCCCCGTTGCATCAAAACGCATCCGAGCCCCGATAGTGAGGCATCCGAATAAACCACCAAGTCTTCGACTCCATCCGGCAACGTTAACACCTGAGCTTGGGTTAACTTCTCTTTTAACGTTTGAAAAGCTCTTTCTTGTTCGACACTCCAAATGAACTTTTCCTCCTTCCGGGTTAACTTAGTTAGCGGCGACGCAATCTTGGAGAAATTGTAACACCTCGAAAATTCATGTCCAGAAAAATAAAGACACGTGTCATGCTATGCAAACGTGTTGTAATTACGGATCCAGATAAAGATGTACGGTAGGATTTAAAGACGTCGACATGTTAATTTATACCTCTGAGCGACCTATTAATAAATCCCTAACCAGGATATATTTTATCAACATCTGAATTATGGGTATAAATCTGGCCATTTAAAATAATGAATTTATTTTATAAACTCTAGACATGGATCCTATGCAAATTCTTGGTGTTTCCGTCAATTTAAACTTCCCACAATATGCCAAAGTGTGTAAGAGCATGCCTAGACATGCAATGGCTGAAAACATGGTCCCTATTCTGATTAAAGTACAAGAGATTCAGAGGTGAAAAGGTTGCATGGTCATAGCTTGAATAAAAACAAAAAGTTTGTCTCTGGCGAAGGCTTGCGCACCGCAACACCGGGAATGTTACGGTGCGCAAGGCTGCTTGCGCACCTCAACGTCCAGGATGTTGCGGTGCGTAAGCAGTGCATCTGGGCGAAAATGTTGACAGCTGCCTGTATAACCGGTTACACCGCCTTATATGGGTGGTTTTCGAATCCAGGGGCTCCTATATCTGGTTTTTAGCATTATAGGACACCTGGGGACATCTTGTAACCTTCCTAGACTTATGTGTGATGATCCTAAGCTCTTGGACTCACTATATAAGAAAATCAAGTTGCAACTTTTTGGGCATTTGCATTTGCATTTGCAACTTACTTCTGGAGCTCTCTGGTCTGCAAGCAACTTTCCTAGTGATCACTAATCATAATTAGGACTCTTGTAAGTATACTTAACCTTTCTAAATTCGTTTTAGCTTAGTTTATTAGTTAAAAGTCAAACCATCGTAATTAAGGTTTGACTTCGTGATTAATTAAAATGTGCTTAGTCTAATCACGAATTAAAAGTACCTTTAAGTAGGTATTTATGTGGGTAATAAAACCTTAAAAGGGTACTTCCAGATTCCCACTCTAACTATGTTAATTGTCGAGTCAAAGCTTACTTTAAAAAGTCAACAGAATGTTAAATTTCAAATTAAAGCATAATTAGCAATGTAGGATACTTGCAACCTGTTTGATCATTAATATAACTTGGTAATTAATGTAAGAACATGTCCCAACATGATCAACTCGACAATTTTCAGTTTAGGCTCGGTTTGGAACCGAAAGTCGCATAGTTTGACTTCTGCTTTGACTTTCAGTTCTGACCCGTTTAAGCATTGTTTAGAAATGCCTTAGAGCCTTAATTGGACCCGGTTTCATATTAGTGTAACCCCCTGAGGTCACACAACTTGGTTCATTACTTATCCGATTCATATGCATGTTTCCGATTAATGCTTAAATGTTGACTATTATGCCCTTTTGACTATAAAACGTGATTTTTGAAAAAGTAAAAGAGTAGAAACCTTAGTTACTGATTTATAAACTTGCACCTAAAATTTGACATCAGTTTGAGGTCTAGACTAAGAGTTATGCTCATTAGCGTAAATTGAAAGCTTTATGTTAATTAAATGACATGATTAACGTATAGCCTATTTAAACCCACTTTTTGATATCAAACTTTTTACCCACTGATATAATATAATATTTTGGGATTTTTGGAGATTTTTATTTAATTTTTGGCTGAGCATAACATAGGTCTCTAAGCTTGATTCGGTTTATGACAATTTTGCCCTTTTTAGCCATAAAATGAGTTTTACAAATCCTTTTGACCCCAAACCTTTTTCTACTGATCTTATTTGATAAATAAAATATTTTGAGCCTTCTGGAACTATGAAAATATCAGCTTACCTTTGAAAACCCGGAAATTGCTCCAAATCGCCTTTTTAAGCGTTTTTAACGTATAGTATGCACTAAAACAATATTAAACATATGAGGTTGATACCTACTGATATTTTTAGTATATTTTATATAATAACAGTAAGTGTAAGTTTTTGAACTCAGGTCCCAGTTTTGACCTTTTAAGCCTAAGTGAAATTACCAAAATACCCCTAAGGTGCATAGTTTGGTTTTAAATGATAAGTTTCACATATAGGTCATACCCTATTGATATAACATGTTAAATTAAGTGTATTTACTGTATAAATCAGACTTGTAACTCAGATTACTAATCAAACTCTTTTATAATCTTTTAAATGACCAAAATGCCCTTATGAGGTATAATTTGTGTTTAAATCCGTTTTGGGCATAATAGAAGATACCTTACTGATATCACAACATGTTTAAGGCATATTAACTCAGGGAACTTGCATATGACTCTTATGGTTACCCGTGACGCCCTTTTCACGTTCGGTTCGGTTTTTGTAACTAGTTTGCATAAATTGACCGAAACGGATCAAACCTTGTCATCTTTGTCTCAAAATCCAGAATGTATTTAGTATACCCATATTATACAAGTAATTAAACTTGTCGGGTCTAAATCACATTCTATCCGGTCTTCGCTTAATCGTGCGTTTGAACCGTATCGTCCTTAAAGCTAACCGGTCTAAGCTTAGGCTTAAATAAAGACCCGTTAGAAATCTAATAGGTTATTATAAACATTTGTTCCAGAATAAAAGAACCAGTAAAAGCTACCTTCACTCGCTAATTGTGATTTATACTTACACAGGTAAATACTTTTAACTTATTTTCCCTATACGGGCTTGGGGTACGGTATATAAAATACCGCTTGGCCCGGCATTGAATCTTTAATCGAATAGTGGTTAAATCCTTGATATGCTACGTTTTGAAATGTTTTGTTTGCTTAAAGCCTTTGGGGGGTTAATGACCATGTCCCGGATATCCTTGGCATCATCTTACGAGATGGCCACGACCAAAGCACGGAGTGTAGGCGTACACTCATCAGTGCCGAACCAAATAATGTGGTGTGTCTATTAATCTTTAACCCGGTCTACGGATCGGGCTACTGAACGCATAAGTAACATGTAATTCGTTTACAAGTATTATATTCATATAATTATCCCAAGTTATAAAATGTTTTGTGCCACGTGCATTCAAATCAATTTTTAACCTTTTAAAATGAGTCAGTTAAATTGTATTTACCAGTGTAAACTGACGTATTTTCCAAAAGGTTAAGTGCAGGTACTACTCGTACTAGACTGGTTGTCTTCTAGCGTCCGCAATAAGTCTCGCAAGCTTGGATGTTAATAAAACTGTTGAACAATATCTTCTTTTATTTTGATCCGCCTGTGGATCCGTTTCAACTACTCGTGATATTTAATATTACATTTTATTTAAAGTTGAAATGAATCTATCTTTGCTTCCGCTGTACATTTATATATTGTGTTATTTGTCTATGATGATATCAACTACGTCACTATACTCCCCACCGGGCCCACCGGTGACACATGGAAAATAGGGGTGTGACAGGTTGGTATCAGAGCCAACTCTGAGTGAATTAAACACTAGCCTTTTTTGTTTAATCTCAGTTACACAATTGCACATTCCTCGATTCTCGAGTCTAGACAAGGAACTTAGGAATTATCCAAATTTGTTTTAATTCTAACTTTGTCTTATATATATATTTCTTGTTGTATCACTTGTTTGTTTTTGACAGGTTGACAAAATGCCGCCACGAATGAGAGGAAGAGGAAGAGGAAAAGGGCCACTCGTCGCCCCAAATGACCACGAAGCCGGACCTTCGCACCGGCGAACACCTTCAGATCCCTATAACACAGATCCTCAAGATCTCTGGAGGGCTTTGACTGAACCAACTAGGCGCTCAGTTTCACTGAGTACCTCCCCTTCCATCCCACACTCTTTCGGGCCTCATTCTGGAAATGAGCCCCACAACTCCCACCCGTCCTACATTCCTCTTCAAGGACATAGCTCACCCTTTGACCACCTATCACCTGTTTTCCAGGGCCAGTTCAACCCTGCCAATTACCTTGGAGAACCAGTGGGTATTAACCCACTTGGACCCGAAGATCACTTTTCCGGTGGCAACCCGATGGATATAGACGAGGACACCGATCCTTCAATGCCACCATCCGGAACTCCTAACCATCCCATTGAAATTTCAGATGGGTCACCTTTTGTGGGATCACCATATAATGGTCCCGACAGCTTCGAGGAGAAATTCCGGCAGTATGACTGGGTGTTTACCCCCAGTTACCACAGCTCTCCCCTGCACCAGCCACACCACAGCTCTCCCCTACACCAGCCGCAGCACAACTCTCCCCTGCACCACCAGCTGCAGCCACAGCAGCAGCCACAGCAGCAGCAGAATCCTTCTGAGGATTCCCGACTTGTCGCAGTCACTCCGCCGCCACCACCACCTCAGCTTCTGCCTCCCTCGCCCACGAGGCGAAGGAGAACGACCGTGCGAATATCCGCACGAGGGGGAGTGCGCATCAGCACCCCTCCACTTTCAAGTTGCAGCCGATACTCGCCTGTCCACGAAGAACCAGAGATGGGAGAATCTTCACACCCCGTCTCAGAAGTAGTCTCTGCGCCCGTCGCGCCACAACCACCACTGGGTTTTGGAGACCCAATTCCTACTTACACTGGTGCGGCGGCGTACAATCCCTTCGAGCAGCCGATCCACACAAATTACAACTTTGCAGAGGATCCCTACTGGGTAGCTGCGAACTCCAACGCTCTCCATCCGGAAGGTCCCTACGGAGGTCCCTGGGCTACGGGACACTCGACCTATGGATACCCACCATATGAGTATCAACAACCGCCTCCTCGACCTCCGCAATATCAGCAACCCCCTCAGGCGCCAGTGATGTCACCGCCACAATTTCAAGAAATCCTTCAAGGGATAAATGAAGTGCGACAAGAGGTGCGACATGAATTGCGGGAAGAACGTAGGCACAACCGGGGGATGTTCAAGAAAATGGTGGATTTGATCAAGGGAAAAAGCAAGAAGGATCACTAAATCCTTTGTTTGTTTGTTTATTTTAGTTTTGTAATCATGTCCCTGCGAGGACATTTATTTCTGTACTCTGCCCCTGCGTGGGCATTTTTCCTTTCTGTTCTGCCCCTGCGTGGGCATGTTTTTCTATTGACCCCTGCGTGGGTTTGATTGTTAGTTTGGCCCCTGCGTGGGCATGTTGTTTATGTAAAAGTCTCGTTTAGGGCAGTTTGTACTTGTCTAATTTTAATTGAAATGGTTAATTCAAGTTTTTCATTTTAAATTATGTGCATGAATATAATATATGAATAAATGAAAAATAACATTTATTATTTTGATTTACCATTTTGATAATAATAAGAATCTTGAAAGGTAAAACCTAGCTTTTATGTTATCATAAATTTAGCCATTATGGTAAAACCTGTTTTAAAAAGATTCAAATCTCTGTTAACATCTGCAAACATGTTAACATTCTTGGCTAATGTGATCCGCAAAATCACACATGTAACCCTCTTGAAATTTTTCCAAATTCCTTATTATTATTTAAACATCTATTTGTGATGTATTGCCTACGGGCTATAACCAATGTCATACAAGACAAAAGACAGTCGTAGATTATAAAACTCCCTGTCTAGAAAGGTAATGAACCTTGATTTAAATCTTAATAATTGGATCTTATAAGATCTAATTCTATTTTAGAATTGTCCTCCGTGACTAGGCCTATTGTGCCAATATTTTATTTCATTTTGAATAGGCTAACTAATAAAAAGTCCTGAATGAAATTACTTGACAAATTAACTAGTATGGCTATTTAATTACCATGGCTAATTATCAAGATGACAGACATATTATATTCCTTAAATGAATCATTGTCATCATCTTATGTAGCAGTTTAACTACATGGCCGAGTCTGACGAGGTCAACAGTCAACCCAAGGAAAATCATGACACCACCAGAATCAATATAACTGGTGCAGAACTCCAAACGTTGATTGATAACGCCGTTACTAGAGCCATAGAGAGGCAATATAGTGAATCGGGTAGTACTCGAAGCAGGACCCGATCAGGACCCCATTCCAAGCCAAAAACACATTCTGAGGCTCATAGTAAGCCACCCTCTAAGATAGAGAAGCCAAAGAAGGATGATGAGGATCATCACTCCTCGAACCAACACAGTGTCCCGTCAAGGAAGGTCGAGCTTAAGCAGGAACCGCGTGGTAAGTCCTGTACATGTAAATACTTCGTCTCATGTAAACCCAGAGACTTTACTGGGGAGAAAGGAGCAGTTGACTGCATGACCTGGTTGGACGAGATGGATACGGTAGTGGACATCAGTGGTTGTGCTGAAAGGGACGTAGTGAAATATGTATCCCAGTCGTTCAAGGGAGAAGCACTGGCATGGTGGAAGTCTCTCATCCAAGCTGCTGGAAAGATCCCACTCTACAACTTGTCATGGGATCAGTTCGTTGCTCTTATTAAAGAGAATTATTGCCCGCAGCACGAAGTCGAAAGAATCGAATCAGACTTCCTATCACTGGTGATGAAGAATTTGAACTGTCAGGCCTACCTCACCACTTTCAATACCTTATCTAGGTTGGTTCCATACTTAGTAACCCCGGAACCAAAAAGGATCGCTCGCTTCATCGGGGGTTTAGCCCCAGAAATTAAAGCTAGTGTTAAGGCATCAAGGCCTGCTACCTTTAGATCAGCAGCTGATTTATCTCTATCTCTTACCTTGGATGTAGTAAGGTTGAGATCGCTCAGGAATTCAGAAGAAGGTAAGAGGAAGCGTGAGGACGACACCTCACGAAGATCGGATAAGAAGCACCGAGGAAATAACGACCACAAGAAAGGGTCGGGGTTTAAGAAAGACGGGCAACAATCGGGAGATAAGCCCAAATGTAAAACTTGTAAGAAAAACCATTTTGGGAGGTGTCGACTTGAGTCGAAATCCCAGTCTCAGCCGAGACCCTGTGGGATTTGCAAATCTACGAAACATAAGACCTTGGAGTGTAAGAAGCTGAAAGATGCAACATGTTACGGTTGCAATGAAAAGGGGCACATTAAGTCCAATTGACCAAAGAACACCAAGAAAACCGAGGATGGGAAAAAGACCAATGCAAGGGTCTTCAAGATGGATGCTAAGGAAGCGGTTCAGGATGACAACGTGATTACAGGTACTTTTCTCGTAAATGATGTTTATGCTAGAGTATTGTTTGATTCTGGAGCAGATAAGTCTTTTGTGGATAATAAGTTTTGTGAGTTATTGAAATTACCTGTTAAAGCCTTAAGTGTGAAATATGAGGTGGAATTAGCTGATGGAACCATAGAAACAGCCTCAACTGTTTTAGATGGATGCGTTATATCCATTAGGAACCACTCTTTTCCTTTATCCTTACTTCCCTTTAAGCTAGCTGGTTTTGATATAGTCATAGGTATGGATTGGTTATCGCATAACCAAGCCCAGATTGTGTGCAACAGAAAGCAAGTGGTAGTCAAAACCCCGTCTGGTGAGTCACTTACCATACAGGGGGATACCCAGCATGGATTGCCTAAGCAAGTGTCCATGCTCAAAGCATCTAAATGCTTGAAGAAGGGTTGTGTCATTTATATGGCACAGGTTACTATTGATGAGCCAAAGCCTAAAATAGAAGATATTCCAGTCATTTCAGAATATCCTGAAGTTTTTCCCAAAGAACTACCCGGTTTACCACCAGATAGGCAAGTGGAATTCCGAATTGACATCATCCCGGGTGCAGCACCAGTAGCAAGAGCACCTTATAGGTTGGCACCTACGGAGATGAAGGAGTTAAGGACGCAATTGGATGATCTGCTAGCCAAAGGTTTTATTAGACCTAGTTCGTCTCCTTGGGGAGCGCCGATCTTGTTTGTCAAGAAGAAGGATGGATCGATGCGTCTGTGCATCGATTACCGTGAGCTTAATAAAGTCACTATCAAGAATAGGTATCCTTTGCCCAGGATCGACGATCTGTTCGATCAATTGCAAGGGGCAAGCTACTTCTCCAAGATCGATTTGAGGTCAGGCTATCATCAGTTGAAGGTCAAGGATGAAGATGTGCACAAAACTGCATTTAGGACTCGTTATGGTCATTACAAGTTCCTAGTGATGCCTTTTGGGCTCACTAATGCACCAGCCGCATTCATGGATCTCATGAATCGCGTCTGCAAGCCTTACTTAGATAAATTTGTCATCGTCTTCATGGAAGACATTCTCATTTACTCAAAGAGCCAAGCTGACCACGAGAAACACCTTCGTTGTATTCTTAAACTTCTACATCATGAGAAACTCTACGCTAAATTTTCGAAGTGCGAATTTTGGCTTCGAGAAGTCCAATTCCTTGGACATGTGGTTAGTGAGCGTGGTATCCAAGTGGATCCCTCTAAGGTAGAAGCAGTTATGAATTGGCAAGAGCCGAAGACACCTACTGAGATCCGTAGTTTTCTGGGTTTAGCAGGATATTATAGGCGCTTTATCAAAAACTTCTCAAGGATTGCTGCGCCCCTAACTTCGTTGACACGTAAGAAGGTTAAGTTTGATTGGGGCCCTAAGCAGCAGGAATCCTTTGACATTCTGAAGAAAAAGTTGAGCAATGCACCAGTATTAACATTGCCCGATGGGATAGAAGAATTTGTGGTGTATTGTGATGCATCACACACTGGTATGGGCTGTGTGCTCATGCAGAAAGGCAAGGTTATTGCCTACACTTCACGACAGCTAAAGGTACACGAGAAAAATTACACCACCCATGATTTGGAGTTGGGTGCCGTTGTATTTGCATTAAAACTTTGGAGGCACTACTTGTATGGTACCAAGTGTGTGATCTATTCAGATCACAAGAGCCTTCAACACTTGTTCAATCAGAAGGACTTGAACATGAGGCAGCGACGCTGGATGGAAACTCTAAATGATTATGATTGTGAGATAAAATACCATCCAGGCAAGGCAAATGTAGTTGCTGATGCCTTAAGCAGAAAAGAAAGAGTGAAGCCGATAAGAATCAATGCCAAGCGCATTGAAATAAGGAATAGTTTGAACGAAAGGGTGTTAGCTGCACAGAAGGAAGCTGTGCTGGAAGCTAACTATCCTGAAGAAAAACTAGGAGTGACTGAGGAGCAGTTATCCTATGACAAGGACGGAATGCTAAGATTGAATGGACGAATATGGGTTCCAGTTTATGGAGGACTTCGAGATGTTATCCTCCAGGAAGCCCACAGTTCCAAATATTCAGTTCATCCTGGAGCTGATAAGATGTACCAGGATCTAAAGGCAAACTACTGGTGGATTGGTTTGAAAAAGTCTGTAGCTGCCTATGTAGCTAAATGTTTGACTTGTGCGCAAGTCAAAGCTGAGCATCAAAAGCCGTCAGGTTTGCTACAACAGCCTGAAATTCCCACATGGAAGTGGGAGATGGTGACGATGGATTTCATCACCAAGTTGCCAAAGACAAGGAAGGGAAATGATACTATATGGCTCATAGTGGATAGACTGACAAAGTCAGCACATTTCCTACCCATTAAGGAAACTTACAGCTCAGACATGTTAGCTCAATTGTACGTAGATAAGATTGTAGCTCTGCATGGTGTACCAGTGTCGATTATCTCTGACCGAGATACGAGATACACCTCTCATTTTTGGAAAAGTTTCCAACAGTCTTTGGGCACGCTCTTAAATTTTAGTATGGCTTACCATCCACAGACGGACGGACAGAGTGAGCGTACCATCCAAACATTGGAAGACATGCTTCGTGCATGTGTGATTGATTTAGGTGGCAGTTGGGATAAGCATCTGCCATTGGTCGAGTTCTCCTATAACAATAGCTACCATACTAGTATTAAGGCTGCGCCCTTTGAGGCATTATATGGTAGAAAATGCGGAACACCTATTTGTTGGGCGGAAGTTGGAGACGTTCAATTGTCAGGACCAGATTTGGTCTTTGAAACGACAGACAAGATTGTACAGATTCGCGATCGTTTGAAAGCTGCCAGGGATAGGCAGAAAAGCTATGCGGATCCAAAGCGTAAATCTTTTCACTTCGAAGTAGGTGACAAGGTGTTGCTTAAAGTATCACCCTGGAAGGGAGTGATGCGATTTGGTAAGAAAGGCAAGTTAAGCCCGAGATACATAGGACCTTTCGAGGTTATCGAACGCATCGGGTCAGTTGCCTATAAGTTAAATTTGCCTGAAGAGCTCAGTGCTATCCACAATGTTTTCACATCTGCAATCTGAAGAGATGTCTAGCTGATGACTCGCTGGTCATACCGCATACGGATGTGCACATAGATGAGAGTTTGAAATTTGTGGAAAAACCATTGTCGATTGAGGATCGACAGGTAAAGAAGCTTCGAAGGAAGCATGTGCCTATTGTTAAGGTCAAATGGGATGCCCGTAGAGGTCCCGAATATACTTGGGAGGTGGAGTCTACCATGAAGGAAAAATACTCTCATTTGTTCAAGTAAATCTCGAGGTCGAGATTTCTTTTAAGGGGGTGAGGATGTAACACCTCAAAAATTCATGTCCAGTAAAATAAAGACACGTGTCATGCTATGCAAACGTGTTGTAATTACGGATCCAGATAAAGATGTACGGTAGGATTTAAAGACGTCGACATGTTAATTTATACCTCTGAGCGACCTATTAATAAATCCCTAACCAGGATATATTTTATCAACATCTGAATTATGGGTATAAATCTAGCCATTTAAAATAATGAATTTATTTTATAAACTCTAGACATGGATCCTATGCAAATTCTTGGTGTTTCCGTCAATTTAAACTTCCCACAATATGCCAAAGTGTGTAAGAGCATGCCTAGACATGCAATGGCTGAAAACATGGTCCCTATTCTGATTAAAGTACAAGAGATTCGGAGGTGAAAAGGTTGCATGGTCATAGCTTGAATAAAAACAAAAAGTTTGTCTCTGGCGAAGGCTTGCGCACCGCAACACCGGGAATGTTACGGTGCACAAGGCTGCTTGCGTACCTCAACGTCCAGGATGTTGCG
Organism: Helianthus tuberosus; assembly: GCA_030545235.1. NCBI lineage: Eukaryota > Viridiplantae > Streptophyta > Magnoliopsida > Asterales > Asteraceae > Helianthus > Helianthus tuberosus. The sequence goes on along the minus strand of JARYGA010023121.1, from coordinate 11,029 downwards.
GTGCGTAAGCAGTGCATCTGGGCGAAAATGTTGACAGCTGCCTGTATAACCGGTTACACCGCCTTATATGGGTGGTTTTCGAATCCAGGAGCTCCTATATCTGGTTTTTAGCATTATAGGACACCTGGGGACATCTTGTAACCTTCCTAGACTTATGTGTGATGATCCTAAGCTCTTGGACTCACTATATAAGAAAATCAAGTTGCAACTTTTTGGGCATTTGCATTTGCAACTTACTTCTGGAGCTCTCTGGTCTGCAAGCAACTTTCCTAGTGATCACTAATCATAATTAGGACTCTTGTAAGTATACTTAACCTTTCTAAATTCGTTTTAGCTTAGTTAATTAGTTAAAAGTCAAACCATCGTAATTAAGGTTTGACTTCGTGATTAATTAAAATGTGCTTAGTCTAATCACGAATTAAAAGTACCTTTAAGTAGGTATTTATGTGGGTAATAAAACCTTAAAAGGGTACTTCCAGATTCCCACTCTAACTATGTTAATTGTCGAGTCAAAGCTTACTTTAAAAAGTCAACAGAATGTTAAATTTCAAATTAAAGCATAATTAGCAATGTAGGATACTTGCAACCTATTTGATCATTAATATAACTTGGTAATTAATGTAAGAACATGTCCCAACATGATCAACTCGACAATTTTCAGTTTAGGCTCGGTTTGGAACCGAAAGTCGCATAGTTTGACTTCTGCTTTGACTTTCAGTTCTGACCCGTTTAATCATTGTTTAGAAATTCCTTAGAACCTTAATTGGACCAGGTTTCATATTAGTGTAACCCCCTGAGGTCACACAACTTGGTTCATCACTTATCTGATTCATATGCATGTTTCCGATTAATGCTTAAATGTTGACTATTATGCCCTTTTGACTATAAAATGTGATTTTTGAAAAAGTAAACGAGTAGAAACCTTAGTTACTGATTTATAAACTTGCACCTAAAATTTGACATCAGTTTGAGGTCTAGACTAAGAGTTATGCTCATTAGCGTAAATTGAAAGCTTTATGTTAATTAAATGACATGATTAGCGTATAGCCTATTTAAACCCACTTTTTGATATCAAACTTTTTACCCACTGATATAATATAATATTTTGGGATTTTTGGAGATTTTTATTTAATTTTTGGCTGAGCATAACATAGGTCTCTAAGCTTGATTCGGTTTATGACGGTTTTGCCCTTTTTAGCCATAAAATGAGTTTTACAAATCCTTTTGACCCCAAACCTTTTTCTACTGATCTTATTTGATAAATAAAATATTTTGAGCCTTCTGGAACTATGAAAATATCAGCTTACCTTTGAAAACCCGGAAATGGCTCCAAATCGCCTTTTTAAGCGTTTTTAACGTATAGTATGCACTAAAACAATATTAAACATATGAGGTTGATACCTACTGATATTTTTAGTATATTTTTATATAATAACAGTAAGTGCAAGTTTTTGAACTCAGGTCCCAGTTTTGACCTTTTAAGCCTAAGTGAAATTACCAAAATACCCCTAAGGTGCATAGTTTGGTTTTAAATGATAAGTTTCACATATAGGTCATACCCTACTGATATAACATGTTAAATTAAGTGTATTTACTGTATAAATCAGACCTGTAACTCAGATTACTAATCAAACTCTTTTATAATCTTTTAAATGACCAAAATGCCCTTATGAGGTATAATTTGTGTTTAAATCCGTTTTGGGCATAATAGAAGATACCTTACTGATATCACAACATGTTTAAGGCATATTAACTCAGGGAACTTGCATATGACTCTTATGGTTACCCATGACGCCCTTTTCACGTTCGGTTCGGTTTTTGTAACTAGTTTGCATAAATTGACCGAAACGGGTCAAACCTTGTCATCTTTGTCTCAAAATCCAGAATGTATTTAGTATACCCATATTATACAAGTAATTAAACTTTTCGGGTCTAAATCACATTCTATCCGGTCTTCGCTTAATCGTGCGTTTGAACCGTATCGTCCTTAAAGCTAACCGGTCTAAGCTTAGGCTTAAATAAAGACCCGTTAGAAATCTAATAGGTTATTATAAACCTTTGTTCCAGAATAGAAGAACCAGTAAAAGCTACCTTCACTCGCTAATTGTGATTTATACTTACACAGGTAAATACTTTTAACTTATTTTCCCTATACGGGCTTGGGGTACGGTATATAAAATACCGCTTGGTCCGGCATTGAATCTTTAATTGAATAGTGGTTAAATCCTTTGAAATGTTTTGTTTGCTTAAAGCCTTTGGAGGGTTAATGACCATGTCCCGGATATCCTTGGCATCATCTTACGAGATGGCCACGACCAAAGCACGGAGTGTAGGCGTACACTCGTCAGTGCCGAACCAAATAATGTGGTGTCTATTAATCTTTAACCCGGTCTACGGATCGGGCTACTGAACGCATAAGTAACATGTAATTCGTTTACAAGTATTATATTCATATAATTATCCCAAGTTATAAAATGTTTTGTGCCACGTGCATTCAAATCAATTTTTAACCTTTTTAAAATGAGTCAGTTAAATTGTATTTACCAGTGTAAACTGACGTATTTTCCAAAAGGTTAAGTGCAGGTACTACTCGTACTAGGCTGGCTGTCTTCTAGCATCCGCAATAAGTCTCGCAAGCTTGGATGTTAATAAAACTGTTGAACAATATCTTCTTTTATCTTGATCCGCCTGTGGATCCGTTTCAACTACTCGTGATATTTAATATTACATTTTATTTAAAGTTGAAATGAATCTATCTTTGCTTCCGCTGTGCATTTATATATTGTGTTGTTTGTCTATGATGATATCAACTACGTCACTATACTCCCCACCGGGCCCACCGGTGACACGTGGAAAATAGGGGTGTGACAGAAATCTTGAATGAATCTCTTGTAGTATCCCGCAAGCCCTAAGAAGCTTCTAATTTCCGAAGGATTTTTCGGAGGGCTCCATTTTGACACAGCCTCTATCTTTGAAGGATCTACCAATATTCGATCGGCGCTTATGATATGACCGAGGAATTGCACCTCTCGCAACCAGAAGGCACATTTTGAGAATTTCGCATACAACTTTTCTTGCATGAGTGTCTCTAGCACCTCTTGTAAGTGGCGTGCATGTTCTGCTTCACTTCTCGAGTATACCAGAATATCGTCAATAAACACAATTACCGATTTATCCAACATCGGCTTGCAAACCCGGTTCATGAGGTCCATGAAAGCCGCGGGTGCATTTGTCAGCCCGAATGACATCACGAGGAACTCGTAATGTCCGTATCTCGTGCAGAAAGCCGTCTTCGGTACATCCTCCTCCTTGAATCTTAGTTGGTGATACCCCGATCTAAGGTCAATTTTTGAAAACCAGTTCGCACCTTGTAATTGGTCGAATAGATCGTCTATTCTCGGAAGCGGGTATCGATTCTTTACCGTGAGTTTATTTAACTCCCGATAATTGATACACATGCGCATGCTTCCGTCCTTCTTTTTCACGAATAGCACGGGCGCGCCCCAAGGAGACACACTCGGCCTTATGAATCCTTTATCGAGCAAGTCTTGAATCAGCGAGATTAATTCTTGTAATTCCGATGGTGCAAGCCGGTATGGTGCTTTTGCTACGGGTTTCGCGCCCGGAACTAATTCAATTCCGAACTCTACCTCCCACTCGGGCGGCATTCCCGGTAAATCATCCGGGAATACATCTTTAAAGTCGCGTACCACTGGTAAGTCTCCAATCTTCGGTAATTCTTTCTCGGGCTCATTCGCGTATATCATAAATGCCTTACATCCATGCCTCATGAGCTTGTGAGCTTTCATCATCGAGCATATTATAGGATTGCCTCCCTTTTCGCCATAGATTGTGACGTGTTTTCCGCTCGGAGATGTTAGCTTTATCTCCTTACGGAAACACACGACCTTTGCGTGGTGTCGAGATAGCCAATCCATCCCTACAACCACTTGAAACTCTCCCATAGACATCAGAATTAGATCTATCAAGTATTCCTCATCATCGATACTTAATTTGTGTCACACCCCTATATTTCCACGTTTGACCGGTGGGCCCGGTGGGGGAGTATTGTGACGTGGTTGGCAACATTACAGTCAAACAACACAATATTTAAAATGCACAGCGGAAGCAAATGAAAGATATATTTCAACCGAATGTAATATTGTAATATCAGTATCACAAATAGTTGAAATTAATCCACAGGTGGATAAAATAAAAATAGGAGACGGTAGTTCAACAGACTTTAGGCATCTTAAGCTTGCGAGACTCTTTTGATGCTAAGGAGAAATCCAGCCTATTACGAGTAGTACCTGCACTTAATCTTTTGGGAAAATACGTCAGTTTACACTGGTAAATACAATTAACCGACTCATTTTAAAAATGATTAAAAATTGATTTGGATGCACGTGGCATAAACATTTTATAACTTGGGATAATTATTTAAATATATAATCTCGTAAAAGAATTACATGTTCCTTATGCGTTCAGTAGCCCGGATCATGCCGGGTTAAAGATCAATAGACGCACCACATTATTTATTTTGGCACTGACGGGTGTACGCCTACACCCCGCGCTTAGGTCGTGGCCATTTCGTAAAATGATGCCAAGGATATCCGGGACATGGTCATTAACCTCCCAAAGGCTTTAAGCAAACAAAACAATTTAAACGGGCCGATCAATATCAATTAACCACCATACGATGGAAGATTTAATGCCCGACCAAGCGGTATTTTATATACCATACCCCAAGCCCGTATAGGGAAAATAAGTTAAAAGTATTTACCTTTGCAAGTATAATTCACAAACAGCAAATGCAAGTAGCTTTTACTGGTTCTCCTATTCTGGAACAAAGGTTTATAATAACCTACTAGAATCCTAACGGGTCTTTAATTAAGCCTAAACTTAGACCGGTTAGTTTTAAAGATACGGTTCGTACGCACGATTAAGCGAAGACCGGAATAGAATGTGATTTAGACCTGAAAAGTTTGAAGACTTGCTTAATATGGGTATATTATACACATTCTGGATTTTGAGATAAAAACGATAAGGTTTGACCCGTTTCGGCTAATTTATGCAAACTAGTTATATAAACCGAACCGAACGCGCAAGAAGCGTAACGGGTAACCGTAAGAGCCATATATTGGTTTCCTAAGTTAATATGCCTCAAATATGTTGTGACATCAGTAAGATATCTTTTATTATGCCCGAAACGAGTTTAAACACAAACTATGCCCCGTAGGGGCATTTTGGTCATTTTCAAGGTCATAAAAGAGTTTAAGTATTTTCCTGAGTTACAGGTCTGATATCATTAGTAAAAATACTTAATTTACTAAGTTATAACAGTAGGGTATTGCATATATGTGAAATGTATCAATTATAACCAAACTATGCACCGTAGGGGCATTTTGGTAATTTCACATAAGCCGAAAAGCTCAAAACTGAAGTCTGAGTTAAACAACTTTTGCTTACTGTTAAAATATTATAATTTACCTAAAATATTAGTAGGTATCAACCCTTGTATGTTTAAAATAGTTTTAGTACATACTATGCGTTAAAAACGCTTAAAAAGGCTATTAGAAGCCGTTTCCGGGTTCTATATAGAAAGCTGATATTTTTATTATTCCAGAAAGCTTAAAATAATTTATTTATCATTTAAAATCAGTAGCAAAAGGTTTGGGGTCAAAAAGATATGTAAAACTCATTTTATAGCCCAAAAGGGCAAAACCGACAATTACCGAATTAAGCTTATGACTCTAAGTTATGCTCAGCCTAAAATTGATTAAAAACCTTCAAAAATCCCAAAATAATATATTACATCAGTGGTTAAAGAGTTTGATATCAAAAAGTGGGTTTAAATAGGCTATATGCTAATTATGTCGTTTAATCGCTAAAAAGCTTTCTAATTACGCTAATGAGCATAACTCTCAATCTACACCTCAAACTGATGTCAAATTTTGGGTACAAGTTTATATATCAGTAACTAAGGTTTCTACTCTTTTACATTTTCAAAAATCACGTTTTATGGTGAAAAGGACATAATGGTCAACATATAGGCAATTAACGGAATTATGCATATTAATTGGATAACTAATGAACCATCGTGTATAATCACAGAGGGTTATACTAGCATGTAACCTAGTCCAATTAAAGCTCTAAGGCATTTCTAAAACATGCTTAAACGGGTCAGAACTGAAAGTCAAAGCAAAAGTCAAATTATGCGACTTTCGGTTCCGAACCGGGTCTCTACTGAAAAATGTCGGGTTGAACATGTTTAGACATGTTCTTACATTAATTACCAAGTTATATTAATGACCAAACAGGTTGTATGGGTTCTACATTGCTAATTATGTATTAATTTGAAATTAAGCATCTTGTTGACTTTTTCTAATTAACTTTGACCCGACAATTGGTCTAGATAGAGTGGGAATCAGAGGGTGCCCTTTTAAGGGTTTAATGCCCACATAATTACCAACTTATAACTACCTTCAATTCGACTAATCACTGGACCATTAATGATTAATCGCTAAGTCAACCGTTAATTACGACGGTTTGACTTTTAAGCTAAAACTAAGCAAAAACTCAACTAAGAAAGGTTAAGCATACTTACAGAAGTCCTATGCACGATTAGGAAGGTCTTGAGTCTGCTCTTAAGCTCCAGGAAGCTCCAGAAATGCAGATGGAAGGTGTGGTTACAATGTTGCAACACAAGGCCCTTTTATAGTGCTTTAATCACCTTAGATCTTTGAGAAATCATGCTAGCAATGGCCATGGATCATCCACAGATGTCCCTAAGTGCCTAGGACTGTTTAGGGGTCGCCCATGTAGTGAAAATATCCCTTATAAGTCGGTTAAAAGCTCAAACAGGCTGCTGGCAGTCGTTTTCTGCATCTGGGCAAGTCAGGCGGCCCGCGTAAGGGTCTTTAAGGGGTTACGCGGCCCGCTTGGGCCTTCTGTTCAGTATTAAACATTTTCAAGTTGTTGCATATTGTCCCTTGGCCTTTCGAAAGGTCAATCAAACTTATATCTTGCATTTTGAGCCCCTCAATATTACTTATAAGGGCTTTGAGACTTATACCCACTTTGTTAAGTCCTTGGTCACGTCATGTTTACCCGAAAGGTCATAATTTTCAACGTTGACGCTTTAACCCCTCGTATACGAATTTGATCATAAATTTCTCATACGATAACGAAACTTCATGAAATTTTTATCGTGCATTCTAGTGAGCATAATTAATCGTTACAAAGCTTCGGGTTTGCTAAAAGGTCACTCAGAGGTATAACTTAAACATGTTGACACATTTAACCCCTGTGGTTTGTAATCTCTCACTTTCTTTCATATTTAGCTTCGTATGATCCATGATTTATTCGTTTGATGGTATAAACACCATGTAGGGTTATTGTAAAGTATATTTATTCACTGTTGACATTTTGAACCCTTATAATCACATACTTTCCATGTTTGTCAACTTTAGTCCTTTCAGAACATTCTTTCACACGTTCAAACCTATGACACGTGTCAATACATTATAGGACGTAATTTTTTCGAGGTGTTACATCCTCACCCCCTTAAAAGAAATCTCGACCTCGAGATTTACTGAAACAAATGAGGGTACTTTTCTTTCATTGTGGATTCGACCTCCCACGTATACTCGGGACCTCTACGGGCATCCCATTTCACCTTTACAATAGGTACATGCTTCCTTCGAAGCTTCTTAACCTGTCGATCCTAGATCGACACAGGTTTTTCAACAAACTTCAAGCTCTCTTCTATGTGCACATCTGTATGTGGTATGACCAGTGATTCATCAGCGAAACACTTCTTCAGATTGCAGATGTGGAATACATTATGAATACCACTGAGCTCTTCAGGTAAGTTTAACTTATAGGCAACTGATCTGACACGTTCGATGACCTCGAAAGGTCCTATGTATCTCGGGCTTAGCTTGCCTTTCTTACCAAATCGCATCACTCCCTTCCAGGGTGATACTTTAAGCAACACCTTGTCACCTACCTCGAAGTTAAAAGGTTTACGCTTTAAATCTGCGTAGGTTTTCTGCCTATCCCTGGCAGCTTTCAGGCGGTCACGAATCTGGACAATCTTGTCCGTCGTTTCAAAGACTATTTCCGGACCTGACAACTGGACATCTCCAACTTCTGCCCAACAAATAGGTGTTCCGCATTTTCTACCATATAATGCCTCAAAGGGCGCAGCCATAATACTAGTATGGTAGCTATTGTTATAGGAGAACTCGACCAATGGCAGGTGGTTATCCCAACTACCACCTAAATCGATCACACATGCACGAAGCATGTCTTCTAACGTTTGAATTGTACGCTCACTCTGGCCGTCTGTCTGAGGATGGTAAGCCGTACTGAAGTTTAAGCGCGTGCCCAAAGATTGTTGGAAACTTTTCCAAAAATGCGACGTGTATCTAGTATCTCTGTCAGAGATAATAGCCATAGGTACGCCATGTAAAGCTACAATCTTATCTACGTACAATTGGGCTAACATGTCGGAGCTATAGGTCTCCTTAATGGGTAGGAAATGTGTTGACTTAGTCAGTCTATCCACTATCACCCATATCGTATCATTGCCTTTCCTTGTCTTTGGCAACTTGGTGATGAAATCCATCGTCACCATTTCCCACTTCCATGTGGGAAGTTCAGGTTGTTGTAGCAAACCTGACGGCTTTTTGTTGATGCATTTTTAGTGTCTGTGACTAGTCTTGTTTAACGATGTATTTTGTATGGTCTTTTATTAATTATCGAGTCTGTATGTTATGTTGACCAAGTTGGATATCCTCCTATCTGCTTGTGTACAACTTGTTTGTCTCTTTTGGTATGTAAAGTATTATGAACAATGCATGTTGCATTAAAGGGTAGTATGGTCATTACTATGTTTATATGTTGCTGTTGTTGCTGTCTGTTAACAGAAACAACCACAACAGTTGAAGTCCTCGACGAAACAGGTCTGTTTCGTCGGAACACATCATGACGAAACAGACCAATGTCCTTTACTTCTGTTTCGTTGACATTCATGACGAATCACACTTGATTCGTCGTGTAATGGGCTGCTTCAAGCCCAATGTTTGGCCCATACTCTGTTTCGCCGAGACACTTTGTGTTTCGTCGACTGTTGGGCCCAGGGACTATATAAACACATCTGCTTTCACAGTTGAAAGTAGATGAGAGCTTACACATAAAGAAACTCTGTCAAAATTCTGTTAAACTGTGTTTGTATCAGTTTGTAATCGGTTCTCATCCCGTTTAATCAATAGAGTGTGTATCATTGATTATACCGTGTCGTTATTGTTTTACATGTTTGATTTGGCATAGTTACGTGGATTCCGCACATGTAACCGTGTTTGCTATAAACAAGTGATTTGGTTCGTTATCGATCCTCAGATTACGGGACCTACAATTGGTATCAGAGCGTTTGGCTCTAATCCTTGTTTAAAATCAAACATTGTTCGGTCTTTGTCAAGTTTTTGTGTGTGTTTTTCTGAAAATTTGTTCTTGAAAAAATTATATTTCTGGAAAAATATTCATAAAATCTGTTGTTTGATTGTTATTTGCTAAGAGTTTTATCAAAAACCTTGTCAGTTTGTTTGTTCATGCTTTAAACCGGGTTTTGAGTGAAAGTCTTGTGCATTTTCGTGTTTCAAAAATTATCGGTGACCAGAAAACTCATTGTTCTTGAGTGTGTTCTTCATATCATCATATTGTTCTTATCATAGTTGTGCTTTTGATCTTTAAATTGCAAGAACCAAAGTGTTTATCTAATATAATACATTAACTGGACTTTGGTGACAAAGTGCTTTGGAACTCTAACTAAGTTGGCAACTTAAAACGTGGTTTGAGTTGAAAAACTGTCACTTTGAGTCAGTAAGATATTTTAAATATCTAAACCAGCTGTCTGACACTCAGTTTCGACGAAACAAGTAGTCGGCGAATCACAAGTGTTTCGTCAAAATATCTTCGACGAAACAAGTCTATTTCGTCAAAATATCTTCGACGAAACAAGTCTATTTCGTCATAATATCTTCAAACGAAACAAGTCTGTTTCGTCATCATTCATTTAGATGAAACAAACCTATTTCGTGAAATCTGTTTCGTCGAGAACAGATCTGTTTTACACAGAGGTGTTGCAAAACCATTCTAACCTTGTGTTTTCAAGTGTGTGTGCAGGTACTATCATACATATACCAAATATGAGTAACAAAGGTCCGTGGGATTGGAGTTCGGAATCACAACCAGCTAAAAATCAGCCTTCGCTTGCCGATTTAATGAACCAATTGCCTCAAAAACAACAAGCAGTAAATGCAAATCAATGGGCAATGGTTTCTAATCAAAACCAAAACATTCAAAATCTATTGCTCAGTGAAAGTGAGACGGGAAGCAACAATCGCCCGCCAAAGCTAAATCATATGAACGACTACCCATCATGGAAGGGTCGTTTTCATACATACATTCAAGGACAAAACGTTGAACTTTGGACGTGTTTCACTACTGAATGTAGCCCGGAACTGGAAGCAGCAGCATCAACTGCCGCTGGTATTTCTAATATGCTTGAAGAAGACAAGAAAGCCTATGAATTAGAGAAGAAGGCGTATGCGTTTCTAACACAAGCTCTTCATAAAGACCTCTATCATCAATTTTCTTATAGTAAGAGCACAAAAGCTTTATGGGATGCATTGGAAACAAGAGGAGAAGGAAATGCAGCTTCTAGAAAAATACGCCATGATCTTTTGAAGAAAGAATTTGAATCATTTCAATCTTTGGAAAATGAAACTCTAAATGATATTACTTCTCGTTTCTATCATTTGATCAGTGAAATGAGTTCTTATAAGGTTGCTACATCTCATGTGGAAATGATTGCACGTTTAGCTGATGCTTTACCTCCTGTGTGGAGTCCATTCATTGAACTTCTAAAACATACGGGTGCTCTGGATGGGGAAACTGTCACTATCTATGGATTCGTTCAGAAGTTGGAGCACAAGTTTGAAGAGGAAAATCGGAAAGCTAAAAG